>LR812523.1:8376617-8396617 GCA_903798195.1 Danio kyathit | reverse complement strand
AATATGACTTTACAAACTGTATTGTAAATAAATCTTATCAACATTTTAATATTACTATTATTATATCACAATAATTTTACAGAAATTAATTTAAAAACTGAATAAATAAAAATTTACACACTTTTACACAAGTAAATAAATGGACTCAATGATGAGTTAAAATCCTGCAGATTCCGTGTGGGCCTAGTTATAAGTTACTTTAATGTAATACATTTTCAATTATTTTTATTCTAGCTTTAATTCAGTTTAAGTTAGTAATTTTAGCAATTATGAGTCAAAATGTATTGCGATTAATCGCATCCAAAATAGTTTGTTTTGACATGATATATGTGTGTACGGTGTAAATTATATATCTATGTGCCATATATATGGCCACTTTATTAGGGACACCTGGCCAACTGCTCGTTAATGCAAATTTCTAATCAGCCAATCACATGGCAGCAACTCAATGCATTTAGGCATGTAGACATGGTCAAGATGATCTGCTGAAGTTCAAACGGTGATGGTGGTGTAATGGTGTGGGGAATATTTTCTTGGCACACTTTGGGCCCATTTGATGACCAATTGAGCATCGTGTCAACACCACAGCCTACTTGAGTATTGTTGCTGGCCATGTCCATCCCTTTATGACCACAGTGTACCCATCGTCTGTTGGCTACTTCCAGCAGGATAATGCGCCATGTCATAAAGCGTGAATCATCTCAGACTGGTTTCTTGAACATGACAATGAGTTAACTGTACTCAAATGGCCTCCACAGTCACCAGTTCTCAATCCAATAGAGCACCTTTGGGATGTGGTGGAACGGGAGATTTGCATCATGGATGTGCAGCCAACAAATCTGCAGCAACTGCGTGATGCTATCATGTCAATATGGACCAAAATCTCTGAGGAATATTTCCAGTACCTTCTTGAATCTATGCCATGAAGGATAAGGGCAGTTCTGAAAGCAAAATGGGATCCAACCCAGTACTAGTGAGGTGTACCTAATAAAGTGGCCGATGAGTGTATAGCATGTATATATATCTTTCCTCTAACAACTTTTTAAGTTTTATTTTTATTTAAATTTTTAATAGTTTGAATTGCTCAGAATGATGTTGTAAATTACGGTACAAAAACCTAACTGAAAGTACTTTTTCTGACTTAATTGTCTATATACTATTTCTTATACAGTATATTGTTTCAAACTACTAAAATGTCAATCAAAGTCCCTTAAAGTGCAGTTAAAGTGCAGTGTCGATTTTTCAGCATTAAAAGTTAACAAAGCAGAGATCACGGTCATATGATGCAATTCATAACCATAAATATATAGACAAAAACATGAATCACGAAAATAAGGAATCTGTTCATTTTTTGTATAGTTTTTTTTATGTTTTATTTTCAGTTTATGTACTCTGAGCTTCTGTAAACAAAACAAAAAACACTTGTGTGTTTGTGCACACATGGCGAACAAAGCTCATTCTGTCATCCAATGCAATATCAATCTGCAATCAGATAAGTCTGACTTAAAATACTGTATACACACACTCAAAATCCCACTCATAATAAGCAATAAATCCGCTGACCTTTACTAACAGCCCATATTTGTCAAACATCCAGATCTTTTTCCTGGCATCTGCCTGAGACATTCCTGACTCCATCATCGCCATGACGATCAGGTTTGCAATTCCAAGTGCGGCCTTAAAGAAAGAAAGAAACAAACAAACAAACAAACAAATAAACAAACAAACAAAGAGTGAAAGTAGCTTAAAGCTCAGCATAATCGAGTACACCCTATTTTGAAAATGAATATTTGTATCCATTTCTGAGTGAATATGGGTCATATATATTGGTGCATTTGAACAAAACAGATTTATTTAGCAGATTTATTTATTAAAATAATACTTTAGTCACAGAACATTTTTAGAAATGGAAAGATAATACAATTAAATTCATGCAAAATATCGGGGAAAAAATACAAACTACAAAATTTCACATTAACTTTTATATATTTTTGTATCTCTTGATTTTTTTTATTTTTAAAGAATATTTATTTAATATTTTTCCCTACCTTATAAATGTGGGCTACATATTTTTGGAGCGTTATCTTGGGTTATTTTGTTAGATAAGCTCCAGATTTGTCTTCAGTAGTGACTAATCTAACGTATATGCACAAATATAATATTGTAAAGCTTCTTATAGAAAATATTAATTTAAATATCTATGGGGGGTGCACTCATATGCTGAGCACTGTAAATGCACAAGTTGCATACTAATTTAATCTCTCATCAAACCATACAGATGAAAAAAACGAGTGTTTGCATTATAGTGTTCTAAAACGGTATTGTGTGCTCACCTCTCCAGCACCAAGAAACAGAACTTTATGTTCAGTTAATGGCTTTCCCACAGCACGCTGAGCTGCCAGTAAACCTGCCAGAGCTACTGATGCAGTGCCTGCAGACACACAAACACAGCAGAAACATCATCATCACATTTGTACTTCTTAAAGTCTGCGTGAACTGTAAGTTTCTGAAACTTTTAGTTTAGTATGTTGATGCACTTCCAAATGAAACGGGATATTGAGTAGGGGGCGGGGCTTTCTTTTTGCATATCATTCCCTCATAGCAAACTAACAGCAAGAGGGGTGTGCCTATAAGTATTGTGGCTGACATCATCAGAGAAGGACCGCCCCTCCAAACGCAGAAGCAAATGCTCAGACTTTGATTGAAGATTACCAAAACAACCTTAACTTGCACTGATTAATTTATTGTTCACCTAAAAATAACAATATGTGCAAACAAAATATACACTACATTTTAATCTCACACAGACTTTAAAGAAAACAGGTCAATAGTCAGGTTTACTTATTTTATCAAAAAAATTATATCTAATTTATTTATTTTTTTACTAATTTTATCAATAGCACAACTCATTTATTTATTTATTTATTTTTCTTTGGCTTAGTCCCTTTATTCATCAGGGGTCGCCACAGCAGAATGAACCACCAACTTATCCAGCATATGTTTTACACAGCAGTTGCCCGTCCAGCTGAAACCCAGTACTGGTAAACATCCATACACACTCATTCACACACATACACTACAGCCAATTTAGTTTATTCAATTCACCTACAGAACATGTGTTTGGACTGTGGGGGAAACCCACATCAACACGGGGAGAACATGCGAACTCCACACAGAAACGCCAACTGGCCCAGCCAGGACTCGAACCAGTGACCTTCTTGCTGTAAGCCACCGTGAGCCACCGTGTCACCCCTTAATAGCGAAACTGATAAACCATATCAAAGGAAATTCTGTTATAAAGTACTTGTCCTCATTTCGTTTCAACCCCCTGAGACCCTTGTTTATCTTCTGAACACAACTTAAGATATTTTAGATGAAATCCCGGAGCTCTCCCATACTCCATAGACAGCAATGGTGCCAAGATGTTGAACGTCCAGAAAATGAACAACATTTATTGTGTCCAAGAAGACTTTTGTGTACCAAAAAAAAAATTACAAACTTTGTTCACTAATGTTTTCTCTTCCTCATCATGACCTCAGGATGCACGTTTACTAGAGTCTGGACAGTACATCATATCACCTGTAGTAATTGTTCACCCTGAACTTATGCGGAACACATAGGTGAACAGGTTTATTTTTACAGTTTTTTTTAGTGCACAAATTATTCTTGGAGGTTTGTATGATAATAAAATTTTTATGATAATATAAATATTTTGACAATGTTTTAGCTCCTTTTCTGGACTTTGAACGTCTTGGCACCATTGCTTTATATGGAGGATGAGAGAGCTCCAGAATTTCATCTAAAATATCTATACTTGTCTTCTGAAGATCAACAAAAATCTCAGGGGATAGTACAAACATGAGGGTAAGCAATTAATAACAGAATTAAAAATTTGGGGTTAAATAATCCAAGTAAACTGCAACTAAACTAAACAAATCCAACTAAACTAAGTTAAGATTGTCATATTTCCCCCTGTCGTGACATACTGTACATCCGACTGAAACAGTTTTTTATGAAAACACAATAACTTAGAAACACAATAACTTAGAAATAACTTAGAAACACAATAACTATTTGTACATAGTCCCCAGGGTGCACCCACTTTACAATTGTCATAAATCAAAAACAAATCACAATAAATGAATTCAAATGAAAACAAAAGAAAACATAAAATAACACAAATAAATCAGTATTTTTGTTCACTGTTGTTCAAACTGAAATCAGTGAAATCAGTTAAATTCAATTCCAATTCTGTCTTTTTTCTTCAAGTAAATCAGTCCTTACTCACAGCTGTGTTCTCAATCTCAGTCCATTAAAGGAAATAACTCTTTGTTAAAGTCTTACTTTATCCGATGAAAATAGGATAAACTAAAAATGCCCGTACTTCACGATTTTCCAGGTCGACGTGGAAGGCTCGCCATCAATGAAAGAAATCCAGGGAAACAGGGAAAATCTCCTCAGGAAAACAAACCTGGCTTGTCAATTCACGATGTCTCTGCTCTTTTTACACACATACAGTTGAAGACAGAATTATTAGCTCCCTTTGAATTTGTTTTTTTTTTTTTTTTAATATTTCCCAAATAAAGTTTAACAGTGCAATGAATTTTCACAGTATGTCTGTTAATATTTTTTCTTCTGGAGAAAGTCTTATTTGTTTTATTTTGGCTAGAATAAAAGCAGTCTTTAATTTTTTAAAAGCCATTTTAAGGTCAATATTATTAGCCCCCTTTAAGCTATATTTTTTTTTGATAGTCTACAGAACAAACCATCATTATACAATAACTTACCTAATTAGCCTAACCTGCCTAGTTAACCTAGTTAAGACTTTAAATGTCACTTTAAGCTGTATAGAAGTGTCTTGAAAATATCTAGTAAAATATTATTTACTGTCATCATGACAAAGATAAAATAAATCAGTTATTAGAAATGAGTTATTAAAACTATTATGTTTAGAATTGTGTTGAAAAAATCTTCTCTGTTAAACAGAAATTGGGAGAAAATAAAATAAACAGGGGGGTGAATAATTCAGGGGGGCTAATAATTCTGACTTCAACTGTATATGCGATTCCAAAATGGCGTCAGCACACGTATTTTAATCTCTGTGTCCAAATTTACTCCTCTCTACTGCTGTTAACCTGTCTCGTCTCCGATCTCCGTCTTTCTGACGGCAAGCTGAAAGGGGCGGAGCTAACAACCCGCTCCTACGATTGGCTGTTATTTTTCCTTAAACTAAATTTGTATACATAAATTTATTTTGTTTATTATATATACTAAAGACTTGTAGATATGTAAATAATTTGATTATACTGCTCTAATTAATATTAAAAATAACTATTTAACTCTATTTCACTAGGGTTATAAGTAGGCCCACACGGAATCTGCGCGCGCAGAATTCCGCAGATTTTCTGCAGATTTTCCGCAGATTTCCGCAGATTTTTAGCCCATCATTAATTCTGTTTATTTACTTAAAATTAACTATTTACAGTTAATCTAATTGGATTTGCATTTTAAACATTAAATACAAGTTAAAAAGATATAATTTTTTTATTTAACATATTAAGGTTTTAGTTATGATACTCCCAAAATAATTCCGCAGAAATCCGCAGATTTTTACCAAAATTCTCCGCAGAAATAGCAAAAAACGTCCGCAGATTCCGTCTGGCCCTGGTTATAAGTTGCTAACAAAATGGAGGAAGATTTGAATGACAGTTTGTAATCAGTCGTGGTGTATTACTGTTCACCAGAATCACCGTTATGATTTTTAATGAATCATCATAAGGTCAAACAAATTTTTACAAAACAATAAAATGCACATTGTTTATGTTTATATTTATAGTTTATACATTGTTTATCCATTACATTTATAACAAACACTCCTACATACATAAAAAAACAAGAAATGTCCATTTTGATTTCATGCCGACTTTAACAAAGATTCTGGCCTTTTACATCTACTCTTGTACTGTAACTCACCCTGGATGTCGTCATTGAAGGTGCAGTACTTCTCACGGTATTTCTTCAGGAATCGGAAAGCGTTGTGATTCCCGAAGTCCTCAAATTGAATGAGTGTGTCCTGTCCATACTTGTCCACCACCGCCTCCATGAACTCATCTATAAGATCGTCGTATCGCTGTGAACGGTCCCGCCGCTGGTACAGACCCATGTAGAATGGGTCCCTCAGTAACTTCTGCAGAAACATACAACAACACTAATTACACTAATGAAATACAGCAGCTATTTTCACAAAACAGCAACAACTAACAGTACTATAGGCTTCTGGAATAAAAAAAAAGCTTTCAGAGTTCAGCATTCCGGCAAAATAGAGGATTTAACTTGAATTTTAAATATATATTTTTTATTTTGCTTCCTATATTAAATAAAATGAGCAGCACGGTGACTCAGTGGTTAGCACGGTCACCTCACAGCAAGAAGGTCACTGGTTCGAGTCTCTGGGTCAGATGGCATTTCTGTGTGGAGTTTGCATGTTCTCCTTGTGTTGGCGTGGGTTTCCTCCGGGTGCTCTGGTTTCCCCCACAGTCCAAACACATGCGCTGTAGGTGAATTGAATAAACTAAATTGGTCATAGTGTATGAGTGTGTGAATGAGTGTGTATGGGTGTTTCCCAGTACTGGGTTGCAGCTGGAAGGGCATCCGCAGTGTAAAACATATGCTGGATAAGTTGGTGGTTCATTCCGCTGATGAATAAAGGGACTAAGCTGAAGGAAAATGAATGAATGAACGATAACCCTAATATATGCATCTATTCAATTGTATGAAATACATGCGCATACACTGCCTTTAATGCTCTCAAAACAATGGAAATAAAACAACGTTTTGACCTACACAGTCTTCATCAGGCCAAACATGTGAAATACATGTGCACACATAAACAATACGCAGTCAGAAAATCTGATCACGGATGAAGTGTTTAGAAAATGCATGTTTGTTGACCTCATTATCCGTGCCCACATCAATGCAGACAGGCAGGCAACTCTCAGGCCGGATTCCAGCACAGGCCGTATAAAGACACAGCTTTCCTACAGGAATACCCATCCCGTACACTCCCAGATCCCCCAAACCAAGGATACGCTCACCGTCCGTCACCACCACAGCCTGCAAACACACACAAACTGGGGGGTATTCCAGAAAGCAGGTTATGTGACATACCCGGGTAAGTTTGAGAGTAAGTAAGTGGATAACCTCAGATTTGGTTCCAAAATCGGAGGTAACTTCTGGGGTATGGTAAGTAGCCATAGCAACTTACTCTCTGAAGATAACCTGCTCGGTAGCAGGTTATGTTCCAGAGTTTGTCTGTTTCAGAGAGTTTACTGAGCATTGCGGGCTCTTTTGATGAAAATTTTGATGGACGTAGAAGCACAGATATACAGTTTTTTCATCGTGAGAGGGTTGTAAGTGCATAGTTCTTTTCATAACTAAATAAATATTTGAATGAGCGTTGTCGTTTTTCAAAAGAATCATTAATGTATTTAACAAACCTTTTCAAATCAAACGTGACAAATCGCTACGCAGATCTGCGCTTACCATGGTTAACGTACCGCTCAGTGCAGCTCTTTGTTTTTTGCGTCAGGGTATTTTACTGTACAATGTGGCAATAGCGTGTCCATCTGTACAGTATGCCTGGCACTGAACTATTTTATACACTTTTGTACAGTTCATCGGCCATAAACTACTGAGTATCATTACTCATATGTGTTAGAGCGCGGCAATAGTGTAGTGGTCAGTGCGCCCCTAAAGAACATTGGTGCTCACAGCAGAGCGAGTTCGAATCTCACATTTAGATTTTTTTTTTTTCTCTTCCTCTCTCTCTCTCTGCACCCCTCACTTTTTTTCTGTAGCCTATATATAATATTATAAGAAGTGGCAGCTTTGTCTTTTCTATGAAAATATATCCATATTTAAAGATGTAGTCGTTCATATGTATACATCTATTCACACAACACACACACACCCTTGATACATTTTTTTAATATCATTTTTTTCTGGGTTTTCAAATGCTATTGGGTGCAATAATTGCAGCCTCTTTCCATCAGTCAATAAAGGACACTGATAATATGAAACATTTTTATCATTTTTAATATTAACAACTTAATTTTCTGTCCTTAATCTGTTGGTGTTACAACTATTAAACTCATTACTGCTTCCACTAACAATAGTTCATATGTGATGACCCCACCTCATCACCTGGTTGAGGCTAAATGTCCAGGGTCTGTACATGATACCAGAATGTTCAGGGAGTCTTCATTATGACACACATTACAACAGGATACATTTGATTTACAAAATGTTTTTATTTTATTTTATTGACTATATTTGTATTATACACCTCAATCATTACTGGGCACTACATTGGTTACTTGCTGGAGGACAGAGGATACCCTCAGTGACCCAAGCAGACCAATGAGATGAAAGAGTTCTAAGAGAAATGATTTGTTAAATTAATTAAATAGTTTGGTCTGAAGCACTGTTAATTTCTTTATTTCCTGAAATAAAATGAATTATTAGATTTTTACCTTGCTTTATACACACACACCTTTCAACATGTAACATTTTTTTCCTGTACATTTCTCACTTTAAGGTGATGCTCATGTGACTTTATTTGTCTTTGAAGATGGACCTTATACAGCTACTTTAGAAATAAAATAAATAACAGATTGTTTTGAGATACAATAGTGAAATTCAAATATGGAAAAGTGCAGACAAATTCTTACACTGTTTGTTAGTTAAGGCAAAAGGAACTTCGTCTGCATGCAAAAAAAAAAAAAACATACAAAGAATCTAAATTTACCTGACAGCAATCACTTACAACTGTGACAGACTGTGTGGTTTAAGGTCAAATAAATTAACCACTTCTCCTCAGCCTCCTTTCTGTTAGCTACAAGACAGAAATAATATTCTAGAGTGTTTAATACAGCTCCAGTAATCAAATATTACCTTTTAAAAGAATGTGTCTGTGTTTAATTTTGACTTTGGACAGAGTTCTTCTAGCTCCAGAAGAATAACAATTTCTGTAAGCCTTATACAGTCAATACACATTATTATTGTGGCCTTAAGAAATTAATAGCAGGACAATTAAATGCATGAATGGTTACACAACATACTCAAAAAGGATGTTAAAGTTAGCCTACATTTAATTTTTCATTACAATAAAGGGAGGGTGGCATGTGTCATTTATTAAACTAATTAATTTTCTCTTATCATTATTATTTTTTATCTATTTATTATCTTATATTTATTTCCTTCGTTGATGCAGATGTGTATTGCTTTTTCTTTATAATCGGCCTTAATTCCTCATACGCCAGCATTAAAACCTCCAACTCCCCCTCTGTAAAGTGCGTTGTCTTTTTTTCTCACCGTGACTTTTTATGGTGACTCGTGAATTCGGCGATCTACTGAAAATGCCTTCAGGTATGTGCCGTGCGCGCGCATTAACCCGCGGTTATCTTCAGGAGGTTGATTGAACTAACTCTCATCAGCTGTTTTGGAACTGACATACTCACGGTAAGCAGGTTTTGGGTTAATCAACCGAGAGTTCAGGGTTTAGCAGATGGTAAATTAACCCAGCTTTCTGGAATACCCCCCAGATCCATTACTGTAATAACAAAACTTAAAGAGCAGCTGGTAATAAGGGTGTCCTAATATTGCACCCAACAGCTGGATTAAATGAATCTAAATTCAAGCAAACACATTTAATATTATAATATTTTTGCACTAATTTTGATCTGATTCATTTGACAATTCAATTCTTTTAAAGAATTTAAAGTATCCCTGAAGACTCACTTTTTTTTTTTAGACTTGCCTATTCGTGAGGTGTATGTGTACTCCTTGATCTGTTTTATATTTACAATGCTTCAATCAGATCAGTTTCCTTTATTTTGTCATTCAAAACATCACAGTAGATGTAATGCAGAACGAAATTATGTTACATAAACACCCAGCAAGAACATAAAAAAACATAAGAAAACACTATAAATAAGCTTTGCAATTTCATAAATATATAAAAATATAGTTAAATACAAAATATAAACCAAAGTTTCTGACTTGTTTTATTTTTTATATCAATAATTTTTATCCAGGCTGCACGGTGGCACAGTGGGTAGCACATTCGCCTCACAGCAAGAAGGTCGCTGGTTTGAGTCCTGGCTGGGCTAGTTGGCATTTCTGTGTGGAGTTTGCATGTTCTCCCCGTGTTGGAGTGGGTTTCCTCCGGGTGCTCCGGTTTCCCCAACAGTCTAAAGAAATGCGCTATAGGTGAATTGGGTAGGCTAAATTGTCTGTAGTGTATGTGTATGGATGTTTCCCAGTGATGGGTTGAAGCTGGAAGGGCATCTGCTGCATAAAACATATGCTGGATAAGTTGGCGGTTCATTCCGCTGTGGCTACCCCAGATTAATAAAGGGACTAATCCAAAAAGAAAATGAATGAATGAATGAATGAATTTCTATCCTCTGCATAACTGTTTTTTTCTGCTATTTTTATATTATTAAGTGTAAAGCGCTTTGAGAAGTAAGTTTTAAAGCCGCTATATAAAAATAAATTATTATTGTTATTATTTGGATCAATTCAGGATTTAGGGGCGCTATTACACATCCAGCACAATAAAGCACAAGACGTGTATGGCGTGATTTGTTGGTATTTTCATACGGGCGCAGGTTTCATTTTCATGTTTTGTGCCACTTTGTTTAAATAGCAAATCCATTTGCACCACTTTGTGGACTCATGGGTGTGCTGGTCTGAGGAGGAGGTGTGTTAAGGCATATTGTTGGCGCGTTGCTATTTTGAGGAACTGAAATAAACTGCGCAACTGATCATCTAAAACCTGGTCTAAAGTCCAGCGCAGAGTTTTTGTACTTTAAAGAGTGTGTTAGTTATGCGCCTATGAGGGTCCAAACGCTTACACATTGCTTAATACACACAGGATGTACAGCAGTACACAAATATCTGTTTATTCATGACAATTTGCATTTGTATAAAGTTATTATTATTAGCAGTATTATTTATTATTGTTACAGTCATATGTATATGCCTGTATGTTTTGCTTGTGTGCTTTGCGCTCTCTCTCTCTCTTTCTCTCCCGCTCGCTCCCTCTCTCTCTCTCTGTGTCAATTCTCAGGATCGCCCACTCCAGTATTCCATTTGTCCGTGAAGACATCAATCTTCATTACACCATGTGACGTCATCACCTTCGCTGCCAAACAGGATGGGAGCTCAAAGTTTAAAGGGACGTGAGCAGGGAAGCTCGTTCTGTCATGCTTGCTTTCTCTTGCTTGCCTTTTTGTGTGTGTTTTGGCTTGTTGTTATGTGCTATGATATTGAAGTGAATTCAGTTTTGATTTTCGTCTTGTTCTTGGTCGCTGTTACCGTCTTGTATGTGTGTATGTGATGATTCCCTGATCTCTGGTGTCAGAACTCCCCTGGGAATCGAGGAGTTTAGATGTCACAAGACATACACCTCGCATCACGCAGATAACTCCACTGTGTAAACACAGTAGCTTAGAAGTGAGCGCCACCCGCTGTAAGTTTTCTCCGTATTTTTGGTCAGAAGAGCAGTTTTAGTTATAGCGTGCAAAAGCTGAAGATGTTTTGTTTGTTTATTTTGTATTAGATAGTTTAGAGGGTAAATTTTAGCTAGATTTGGGTTTTTGTTATATTGCTTTCTTTAATTTGGCGCCACTCAATTCTCGTTTCCCCATCCATAATATGCATTGATTTATTTATTTTCTTTTGTGATATCTTGTATATAATATTTTTGCTGTTTCATTTCTTTTTACTTTTGTAAATAAATTCATTTATTTTTGCAGTATTTTAATTGTCATTTTGCTATTTTGCCACCAACTCACCACAAAATTTTATCATATCAAATGTTACCTCTTTTAACCCCTAGAGCCAAACTTGAAAGTCATAACAATTATATGCATATTTATATTTGTTTTAATAAAAACAAGTTTAGATTTGTCCACCTGTCGGGTTTTGGAGACGTCTGCATCACCATATGGAGCATAAGAACAGGACGTGTGTTCGGATATAACTCAGTGTTTTGACCACACTTCATTATTATTGTTGTTCATTTATTCGTTTGCTGGAAATTAGAACTGAATTTAGAAATAGTTTTGAAACAAATCTTTGCGCTTAACAAACTAAATTAAAAATGTAGGCTAATGGATGTCTTCAGTGGAGTGAGTTTCCGCTACTTTACAAGGAGTAAAGTAAAGAGAAAGTAAAGAGGCTGAATGGAGGAGGCTCGTTCTTTATCCTCGCGCTGCAGATGCTCTGTTTAACTGTTTTCTCGCTAGTGAAGTGTTCAGTTTTTTCACGTACAAAGTCGGCATGTAAATAGCAAATGCGCCATTGCGAGACGCAACTGACTCTTAAAGGGAATGGGAGATGAGTTGGTTTATAGCCAGTTATACTCAAAACACACCCAGAACTCATTAAGAGAATAAGCACAACCCTGTTAGACCATGCGCTGCGGCGCAAACCATATTTTCCGTCCTTAAAATAGCAAAATGGGATTCAGACACGCCCTTAATGCTTTTGCATCATGCGCTTTAGACTATGCATTTAGATCGTTAAAATAGAGTGTTTAATGTCTATAAACCACTCCCTTCCATATACCAACTCTTCTCAATTCTGTTTTGATTGGTTTTACTTCTTGTCTAAAACAAAACACCTATTTCAGAGTGTTCATATTTTATTTGCAGACAGGCATTATGCAAATCTGTTCCTTTGAAACTATTACCATAGATCGGTAGCAGGCAAACGATTCAAAAACATAATGATCTGCTAATGCGATTCAGAGCCTACTTTTTCCTTTTTTATAATGCTTTTTACATACTGCAAAATATCCACAAATAAAATAATTTTTAAAAACCCATATGATTTGCTCTTTTAAAATAAGGTCAATTATATATAAATCACAGTCTTAAGGTGACAATTTCCAAGCATAAAAGTTGAAATTTAATACCTTGACAGAGGTATCTGGCCAATTATCCAATATGGAACGAATATGTCCTTGGTCCTTAATGGAGATAAAAAGACCTCTGTGAAGAAATAAATACAAAATTAAATCCCTCTGCCACACAAATCTTACACTAAATAAACACAGTAAAAAACTATATTTACAAATTTTCCAGTTTTTATTTGCATCTATGTTTAACTCAACTTTGTTTCGATAGCAATTTTTATAACATAGATTGTGTCAATGCAGTAGATGAAGTTGTAGTAAATTAAAACGGCATCATGAAGCGTTACCCTATACATCTTCATACACCTGAAATTCCCAGTAAAGGCTGCTTTATTATGTGCATGATTAAATGTCATGCTTACTTGTAATCAAATATACTGGTAAAAACCTTAGTGTTGTTGTATACTTGTGTTAAAATGATTCAAATGAGTTGAAATTGATTTATTAAAATAACTGGTTTAAAACATTTATTTGCAAAGGTTGGTTTAGCATCTTATAATTTTTAACCTTTAATCTCTAATTTAAATTTTTTAAGACACTCAAAGCTGATTGCAAAAAATTGTTTACATTTTATAATTTCATTTGCTGTGATGCTGTAAGTTGCTCTCAGTATTACCAACATATTAGTTTGGACACAATTTTTATTTGCAGTAATATGTTTGCCATCTCATGAACCTGATAACTTTTAATTATATGGTTATGGTTTGCTTTTGGTGGATCTTAAGTCCTCAACAGGTTAATCCCGCCTTTGTGCCAGTAAACACCAATCAGTGAAGAGATGTCATTAAAGAGGAAGTTATTTTTTGAATAAACATCACTTAAAGAGGACCTATTATGTGGTTGTTGCTAGATCGGATATGGTTGTGCCTGGAAGTTAACGAGGATTATTTATATTATTTATGAAATTTCCCATTTATTGTATTTTATTAACGTCTACCCCCACCCTAAACCCAACCATCACAGTAATGTAAAAACAGTAGTTGTACCGAGTATTATTTATGCTATCTAATAAATTACTCAATAAATGTTATTTTTTAACGCCCCACCCCAACCCTAAACCCAACCGTCACAGTACTGTTAAAACATTAAATATTGTTATACAGTGTCATAAAAAAAAATGCTGCTATATTGATGTGCATATCGCACTTCCGGCCGGCCGCGTATTCGATGTAGACTTTACTGTGTGTGAAAAACTGAAAATGTCAAACGAAGAGTCTCAGAATGCGTCAGTCTATGGAGACTCCAGTGTTCATTTGTGCATCCAAAACTCCACATATATAATCCTCTTAGTCTTTAGCTTCAGCAGACGGCTGCTTCTCACTCAGGGCTGTTTACGCTAATGAGAGAGAGAGATCGTCACTAATGGGCGGGGCTTTCCCCTTCTGCTGACACGAACAAAAGGAGAATGTCAATCAAAGTGTTTCTGCAGACTGATTTTATCAAGTGTGATTATAGAAAATAGCATTAATTAATTTTTACCATCATAAATTGTCTACATTCACACACTGTTGCCCCTACAACCCCCTATATAAGAGATTTTTGCATAATGGGTCCCCTTTAATGGCACATAAATGGATTAAATCATTTATAATAATCAACAAGAACTAAAAGCTGTTTCATTTTGATTTCAGGATGAGTGTATTGAACTGTAGCTCACTTGGGTCTCCTGAAGATGTGTCCGTACTGTGTGCATGCAAGACCCACAGTCGGCGTATAGACGATGGGCATGAGGGCTTCAATGTCCTCCATGAGCACGCGGTAGAAGAGGCGCTCGTTCCTCTCCTGAATCCCCATCAGGTAGATATACCTGCTCAAAGAAATCCATACATCATAATTGTAGAGGAAAAATTATTTTTTACCAAACTCGAATGCTTCTGAAATATTGTGTTTCTGTCTTAAGACATGGCTTGGGTGGCCCTAGCATGAGATACTGTATATATGACATCTTTGAATATTGTTGTTAATATCCTTGTCTTGTGTGGAAATTTACAACAGGTCCGTAATGTAACCTTGAAGAATTGATATAAGCGAGAGAAGGCTCTCCCTTTCTTGTCGCACTCTGCAGCGACCTGAGTTTTCTGTAGCCTAGATTGCAAAATGTCTCATAATAAGGTAATTTTTGCATATTATTTTGGGTATTAAATGAAATCTTGTATTAGAAATTGTTATTGAGATTTGTGTGGTGAAGCGAGTGGATGTACTTCTGCAGTGGATCAGACATCTTTTTCAGGTTCTTCTGGAAGCGCATGGCTTGGGTGTCCTGGGTCTCGATCTTTGATGGTAAAAGACCATGAATGCCCAACATCTGCCGCTCCTTCAGAGTGAACGCCATGCCCTGTGCGTACACAAATACACAATTAATTTTTATTTAATCTTCTGTACAGTATAAGAGTGGTGTTGTTATAATATTTTCTGACAGTTTTTCTTCTGATTTTTGGCATATCACATTTTAAAAAAAGCATAAATTACTGAATGCCTGATGATTGTTCGATGATGAAAATTGGCATTAAATATATTTTACAAAATCCACAACCATTTGTCAAATGGCAGTAACTGGATAAAATAATAAAATAAATTAAAAGTTAGGAATTATTTTTAAGATTATTTTTCTTATTCCTATTAAATGTACACAAACAGACATTCAGTATTTTACTGTCTACAAACAGGGTCACATTTTACAATTTGCAGTAAAATAAAATAAAATAAAAGTTAGAAATTTTTTTCTATTTAAATATTTTTCTAGTTTTTTTATGTTTTTTTTTATTCCTATGAACGTACATAAACAGACATGTCAAACAGGGTCACGTTTCACAACTTGCTGTAAAATAAAATAAAATAAAAAGTTAGGAATTACTTGTCATTATTTTTTCTATTAAATAATTTTTTATTTTCTATTTATTAATAATTTTTCTTATTCCTATTAATGTACAGACAGACATGCCTACAAACATTTCACAACTTGCTGTAAAATAAAATAAAAATTAATTTAAATTTAAATTTAAATTTAAATAAATACAAACTAAAAATAAAAAAATAAAAATAAAAGTTAGGAATTATTTGTAATTTTCACAACTTGCTGTAAAATAAAATTTAAATTTAAATTTAATTAAATAAAACTACATAAAATTAAATTTAAATTAATAAAAATAAATATAAATATAAACTAAAAACAAAACACAAAATAAATTAAATTAAAATAAAACTTAGGAATTACTTGTAATTTTCACAACTTGCTGTAAAATAAAAAAACTAAAAATTAAATTAAATATAAACTAAAAACAAAACAAAATAAAAATAAAATAAAAGTTAGAAATTATTTGTAATTTTCACAACTTGCTGTAAAATACAATAAAATAAAAAGTTAGGAATTATTATTTTATATAATTTTTCTATTTAATTATTTTCTATTTATTAATTATTTTTCTCATTCCTATTAATGTACAGACAGACATGCCTACAAACATTTCACAACTTGCTGTAAAATAAAAAAAAAAATAAAACAAAATAAATATAAACTAAATATAAACTAAAAATAAAAAAAAAATTAAGTTAGGAACTATTTGTAATTTTTTTTTATTTAATTATTTTTTAATTAATTAATTATTTTTCTTATTCCTATTAATGTACACAAACAGACATTTACAAATGTACACAATTTATGATTCTTACTAACGTCCACAGATAATTTCTGCAAACACGTTCACATTTCACAACTTGCTGTAAAATAAAATAAAATAAAATAAAAAGTTAGGAATTACTTGTAATTATTTTAATTTTTTTTAAATTTTATTTAATTGCTTTTTTTATTTTTATTATTTATTCCTATTAATGTACACAGACATTCAGTATTTCATTGTCTCAAGCAGGGTCACATTTTACAACTTGCTGTAAAATCAAATCAAATCAAAATGTATGGTTTTAAACTAGTAGTAAAGAAAATAATAAAATCTAATAAATTCCTATTCCTATGAATGTGCACAAGCAGACTATCAGGACTACACTGTCTACCAATGGTCACATTACAGAACTCATTTCTTCTGTGTTTTCATATAATTTCTTTTGGATTACAGGTTTG
Source organism: Danio kyathit (assembly GCA_903798195.1). NCBI lineage: Eukaryota > Metazoa > Chordata > Actinopteri > Cypriniformes > Danionidae > Danio > Danio kyathit. The sequence goes on along the minus strand of LR812523.1, from coordinate 8,379,560 downwards.
TTTAAATCCCCAATCATAACATTATACACTACCTAACAAAAGTCTTGTCGCCTATACAAGTAGTAGGAACAACAAATTATAAGTTGACTTTCTAGTTGATCATTTGGTATCAGAAGTGGCTTATATGAAAGGAAAAGGCCTCTAGATTACGCTTATTTGACCAAAATAAAATATGATCATGCCTTGATTTATAATTATTTCATTAGGACAGTAAGGTCTGACTTTGCTAAGACAAAAGTCTTGTCACCTAACAGAAATAATGTCCAGTATAGAATATAAAGTCATGCTGCAGTGGAAACAGAATGAATATTGTGTCTGACTCCATCATGAGCTTGGAGGACTGCATCCATACATCTCTGCAGTGACTCAAATCACTCATTAATAAAGTCATCTGGAATGGCAAAGAAAGCGTTTCTGCAGGACTCACAGAGTTCATCAGGATTCTTTGGATTCATCTTTAACGCCTTCATCTTACTCTAGACATGCTCAATAATGTTCATGTAAGGTGACTGGGCTGGACAATCCTGGAGCACCTTGACCTTCTTTGCTTTCAGGAACTTTGATATGGAGGCTGAAGTATGAGAAGGAGCGCTATCCTGCTGAAGAATTCGCCCTCTCCTGTGGTTTGTAATGTAATGGGCAGCACAAATGTCTTGATACCTCAGGCTGTTGATGTTGTCGTCCACTCTGCAGATCTCTCACATGCCCCCATACTGAACGTAACCCCAAACCATGATTTTTCCTTCACCAAACTTGACTGATGTCTATGAGAATCGTGGGTCCATGCGGGATCCAGTAGGTCTTCTGCAGTATTTGTGATCATTGGGATGCAGTTCAACAGATGATTCATCAGAAAAATCCACCTTCTGACACTTTTCCAAATGATTAACTAGAAGTCAGGTTATTATTTGCTGCTCTTACAACTGGGATATACATACACAACACAAATGATGCTTGCTAACACAAATCTGAGGCAAATCCATACACACAAAAACACTGCAGATGGTTTAATCTAACACAGTGTCGTGACATATGTAGGTCAGAGAGCACAAAAGGCCATGCAGAGAGCCTGACAGACTGGCTTTATGTGTGTTTGATGGCCTGGAGCAGCTCTGCTTTTCTGTACATTAAAAGCAGACATGACTGGCTGACCTGAGACACTATAAATGTACTGCCTTCATCCTGTGTGTGCAGGAAACTGAGTGAGATCAAAGCAGAGCAGTGGCCAATGAGAGCCATCCTGGAGGAAACACCCATATATAACATACAGCACAGCAGCAGCACAGCCCACAGAGCAACTGCATTCTCTTTACATTCCACACGCCTGATCTGTGTGTGTGTGTGTGTGTGTGTGTGTGTGTGTGTGTGTGTGTGTGTGTGTGTGTGTGTGTGTGTGTGTGGTGTGTGTGTGTGTGTGTGTGTGTGTGTAAGTATCTGTGTGTGTGTGTGTGTGTGTGTGTGTGTGTGTGTGTGTGTGCACGTTTGTGTGTTTGTGCAAATGTGTTTGTGTGTATGTGTGTGTGTGTGTATGTGTTTGTTTGTTTGTGTGTGTGTGTGTTTATGTGTTTATGTGTGTTTGTGTATCTGTTTGTTTGTGTGCGTGTGTGTGTGCGTGTGTGTGTGTGTGTCTGCGTATGAGTGCGTGTTTGTGTGGCTCTGTGTTTGAGTGTGTGTATCTGTGTGATTGTGCGTCTGTGTGTGAACGTTGTTTGTGTGTGTGTGTGTGTGTGTGTTTGCATGTAAGTATATGCGTGCGTATGAGAGAGAGAATGTGTGAGTGTGTGTGTATGTGTGTTTGTGCATCTGTGTGTGTGTGAACGTGTTTATGTGTGTATGAGTGAGTGTGTGTCTTTGTGTTTGAGTATGTGTAACTGTGTGTTTGTGCGTCTCTGTGTGTGTAAGGGTTTGTGTATGAGTGTGTGTGTGTGTTTATGTGTCTGTGTTTGTTTGTTTGTTTGTGTGTGTTTGTGTGAGTCTGTGTGAATGTGTTTGTGTGTATGAGTGTGTGTGTGTGTGCGTGTGTGAATGTGTTTGCGTGTGTATGCGTATGCGTGCATATGAGAGAGTGTGTGTGTGTGTGTGTTTGTGTGTGTATTTGTGTGTCTCTGTGTTTAAGTGTGTGCGTGTGTGTTTATGTGTGTGTTAATGTGTGTGTTAATGTGTGTCTCTGTATCTGTGTGTGCGTGCCTGTTTTAGTGTGAGTATGTATGTGTGTGTGTGTGTGTGTGGGCTTTGTGTTTATGTGTCTGTGTGCGTGAGTTTGTGTGTGTGTGCTTGTGTGAGAGCACGTGTGTTTGTGTTTTTCTGTGTGTGTGTTTGTGTGTGTCTGTGTATGTTTGAGTGTGTTTTAATGTGTGTCTCTGTATTTATGTGTTTGTGTGTGTGCATGTGTGTGTGTGTGTGTGTGTGTGTGTGTGTGTGTGTGTGTGTGTGTGTCTGTGTATGTTTGAGTGTGTGTTAATGTGTGTCTGTATATATGTGTTTGTGTGTGGGCTTTGTGTGCATGTGTGTCTGTGTCTTTCTGTGCGTGTATAAGTTTGTGTGTGTGTTTGTGCGCGTGCATGCATGTGTGCGTTTCAGTATCTCTGTGTGTCTGTCTGTCTGCCTGTGTGTGTGTGTGTGTGTGTGTGTGTGTGTGTGTGTATGTGTGTGTGTGTGTGTGTGTGTGTTCACTATTCAACTCCCCTATAGTTTGGACTGTGGGGGAAATCGGAGCACCCGGAGGAAACCCACGCCAACACAAGGAGAACATGCAAACTCCACACAGAAATGCCAACTGACCCAGCCGGGACTCGAACCAGTGACCTTCTTGCTGTGAGGCGACAGTGCTAACCACTGAGCCACCGTGCCACCCCACAGTAATCATCTAAAATTGCAATTTTGATTCAGCTTCAGTCTTAAATATTGACAAAAATGCCTTTAAGCTTCAGTCATATTTTAGTC
>LR812523.1:8356617-8371617 GCA_903798195.1 Danio kyathit | reverse complement strand
ACTCATAGCAGTTCGATATGGCTGTAAATTAGCACTGGTGGGAGGCCTGTGTTATGTCCCACCAGTGACGATATACAGCAGGGGTGTCAAATTCAAACTTGGTAAGGGCCGCACTGAATATTGTGAATAAAGTGAGAGGCCGTACATACACATTTTTTATTATTTATTTATTTATTGGAGAAAATAAAAGTGTATTAACAACTGTATAACATCTCTTACACTTTATTAAACCACATTTATTAAAATAGTATGGTTTTACATTGAATTTGGACCACATTTGTGCAGGTTTTATTTCTATCAAAACCTGAAATAAGGTAAAACAGTAGCTACAGTAGGCTAGCATAGAACAGAAGTCTACTTTAAATTTCATGTTCAGAAAAACTGATGATAAAACAAAAAGCCAACAACTGATATGCCACATTGTAACAAGCAACAGATGGTTTCTGATATTGTATTATTGAACTTATTCTTTTAGCTTTAAAAAGGCAACCTAATCATGAAATGATCCATGCTAACTGTCGATCCCTACAACTGAACTTGTGGATTTCAGAGGAACAAAATTAAAGCAATACATTTATTAGTAGGCTATTATAGATAAATGGTAGCCTATATAAAAATAAATGGTAAGAAATTGTATTATTTAGCTTATTTTGCTCCAAATGACACTTGCACAGGGCTTACATGCCAAACCTAAGAAAATAAGGGATTTTTTAACTCTTACCAGACACCCTGCATCTTTTCATAGAAACAATCTCATCTATTTTAGGTGTAATGTCCCTTGCCATGGCTACTTTCATTACAGACAATAATATGTTGGTCTGTGAGGCGGGGTTTGTGGGATGTTTTGGTCAGTTTCATTATAGAGAACATTTGTTCATATAAGTATGTGCTCCCAAACATAGACATAAAGCGTGCTTGTGCTAACTTTAGTCCCAGAAATATTTTTTACATTTAGCGTAACGTTGTGCTAACGTCTAAATTAGCGAGTAGGGTGAAGCGCAACAGCACCACCTGCGTCTCAATACTGTAATTGTCACAGACCTAATATTTAAAGCGAGCACGGGCCACTTGAACTTTATTACCAAAACTTGTTGTTGGGCCTGATTAAATGTTTTGACGGGCCGCATTTGGCCCGCGGGCCTTGTAATTGACACATGTGATATACAGCAACATACAGCATTGCTACTCGTGTGATACTGCATTTATACAACAGTTCGACGGCATAATCATGTGTATAAAAAAGAAAATCAAACACAGAGAGTCTAACCCTTTTGTACGAGGAACTACTTTCTTCCACCATTCATTTACATCTGCAGCTGACGTCAGAACAGCAGAAGCCGTTGCTACTTCACAAACGTCATTTTAGAGCTGGTATTTAAATGATTCTCTAGCATAATGTCTAAAGTGATGACAAAACAGGTGATTTTGCTCACATTTTAAGATTATAAGGCTGAACGGCATGAAATGCCATCAGTCTACACAGATTTCCCAGAGATTTGTCGCCATCTTGTGGATGGACAACGCCAACCGTCTTTGCTCTGCTCAATGACAGGCTGATGGGTGTCGACGCATAAATATTTTAAAATAGGCACTATCCTTACAAATAAACTGGATAGTTGCAATCTAAACAACTACATTCTCGCCAAAAAAGCCTCAAAAGTACATCATGTTGTCCAACAGCTGCAATATTTGTCAAACTGTAGTGAGTTTATTGATCTGCTGTCACTCTATGTGGGTGGAGTAATACAGAAGGTTGAGGAGGCTGTACGAGTTCTGATATTGCTGAATATCGCACGGCTATCAGCCAATCAGATTCGAAAACTAGAGAGAACTGTTGTATAAAATCAAATGAACAATCCACAAACAGACATAAATACAATAAAGAAAAAGATACAATTGAAATAATCAGTGTTGCCAGTCTAACAGTATTCAGGTGCAGCTAGGCATGCAACGATTAACCGGTTTCACTATTAACCGCGCTTTAATTCGTCACGGTTAATTAATCGTAAAGGCTTCTCAAAACCGCATTTCTGCACAGAACAAAACTGCAGTCACTAAACAAAGTTATGCCAGCTGTGCGCTAGTTTGTACACCGAGACTAATAACCACGCACACTGCATTAACTATGACTGAGGCTATTAACTAAGGGAAGCTCGTGTAAGTTCATTATTTCCAATGGAGGGACGCGCACGCGACGCAACGCGCTCACGCTTTTCAGGCGCACTAGTTGACATGGGGGCTTTTGTGACCGCGGGAACTGCAAACGGCTGAAGTAAGAAAGAAGCAAAGAAAAGTACACAGGTTTGCAAGCCCACTTAAAGTGGCAAATATTGGCGCCAATGAGAGCGATCATGCGGTGAATGTTGATCTGCCAGCCGAGATCAGTTGAGTGATTTCGGAGAGAGTGCTGAAAGACTTGGTGGATCAGCTGTTTAATGGCCCGAATCTCGATCCGTTGCATTCACTGCGTGTTCAGCACAAATGTCCGCTAAATGTAAAATCTAACAGTGTATAGATCTCTTTGCCAAAGAAGCGTGACTTTACTAAGTTCATACTGAAACTTCAGCTCATGAGCAGGGCCAGACGGAATCTGCGGACGTTTTTTGCAATTTCTGCGGAGAATTTTGGTAAAAATCTGTGGATTTCTGCGGAATTATTTTAGGAGTATCATAACTAAAACCTTAAAATGTGAAATAAAAAATAATATCTTTTTAACTTTTATTTAATGTTTAAAATGCAAATCCAATTAAATTAATAGTAAATAGTTAACTGTAAGTAAATAAACAGAATTAATGATGGGCTAAAAATCTGCAGAAAATCTGCGGAATTCTGCGCGCGTAGATTCCGTGTGGGCCTACTCATGAGTCATGACAAAGAACGGTACTGTGCAGGTGGTTATCGCGAGAACCCTGCTCTGCGCCGCTTATATATTGGGTCGGCTCGCCTGCTTTTTTTCCCACAAACACAGAAAAATGTAAATAACAAGACTGATCATTTAAAATGACACAAACCCAAACCAAAACGTTTTAAAGAGTAGTAGAAGTAAGATTTTTCTTCCTTTCTTTTGTCCGATCTTTCTGGTTATTACATTGACACGCATATAAAAACAACAGTGCAAAATCTATATTTCTTACTGCAATGCTTCATTTTTGTTTGATGCAAACCCTAGATTTTTTTCCATAATGTAACAGTAGAACTTTTTATAGCAGATAACTCACATTCAAGCACATTCAGGGCAGCATGATAATCTTATTCATTGTTAGTATATTATTGTCGTCATCGACATCATTAATATTTTATATTCATTTTGGAATTATTGCACAAATATCAATAAGTGATTACAGAATTAGTTAGTTGTTTCTGGTTTTTGTTAGTCCTGATTGATGTTGTTTTCAAATACAATAAATCTGTAATATACAATTTGCAGTGGTAATCATTTATTTTTGGTGGGTGCTCCTAAATATTTTATGGTGCTCCTAAAATTTTGGAAGTTTGAAGCAACAGTGCTTCCACGTAAAAAAGTTCATTTCAAGCCCTGCATTAGACAAAGGCTATTTTTTATTTATTTATTCATTGTTCTGTCATTTATTTACAGTGTAAAAATTATGTATGTTTAAATGTCAAAAATGTTACTTATTTTTAAGCACAAAGAGAGAAATGGACTATTGTTTGTTTTTAATATTATTTTGTGCTGTATTAATTGGTTACTGAGCAGCAATAAACAACACTTAAAAATATGAGTTTTCATGTGATTTTCTAAACTAGTCGTGTTTTGCAATTAATGAATGCATAATAATCGTGATAACCGTGAAACCGTGATTATTTCTCAGACTATAATCGTACAACCAAAATTCAAAATCGTTGCATCCCTAGGTGCAGCATAATAAAATAATAATAAAAATAAAAACAAGTTATTAAAATGAATCGCTATTGAAGTTACAAACGGTACAATTTCTTATGCCTGAGTGCTTTTAAAATCCTCATACAGTCACAGGCCTCAGAAACACATGATCAATTATAATCCAGACTTAACATTGCATATCCTGCCATGTGACTATTGTGAACGATCACATTGCGATATTGATGCTAAAACTATATATTGTACAGCCCTAAAAAAAGACACATCATGATTAGTCCTGGTAAATATATTTGTAAAGTGTAACCTTGTTGGTGCGTGGGTTAAGCATCAGCGGTTTTCCCTTCTCTTTAGTGTGAACCCATCTGCACATGCTCACACATGGCCTCACACTCGTGCTCAGTCTGGACAGCATGACTGCACACCTGCAAAAACAACAACAACAAAAAAGGAATTAGAAATAAACATAACATAAAACCCAAACAGTTTCCTCCGGGTGCTCCGGTTTCCCCCACAGTCCAAAGACATGCGGTACAGGTGAATTGGGTAGACTAAATTGTCCGTAGTGTATGAGTGTGAATAAGTGTGTATGGATGTTTCCCAGAGATGGGTTGCAGCTGGAAGGGCATCCGCTGCGTAAAACATGTGCTGGATAAGTTGGCGGTTCATTCCGCTGTGGCGACCCCGGATTACCAAAAGGGACTAAGCCAAAAAGAAAATGAATGAATGAATGAATGAAAACCCAAACACGCACAGATCATTAGGCCAACAATATCTGATAGAAGGCTTCACACACTGTTATCAGGCAAATAGACTGAACTAATATAGCTGATCTGTCAGCAGCACTAGATTCTCACTCCATAATTTACACTTATGTGACATAATTATGTGACAAACAATTCACACTTATTATAATATTATGAGGAGTATTAGTCACTGCTGTACTAATAAACATATCAGCATAAAGATTGTGGTGAAAAATATCTTTGTAGCCTTTAAAAAGACATTACATTACCTTAAAAATAAGCTTTTACCACACTGTAAAACCCAACAGTCAACTTTATCAAATGAAATTAATTATCCATTTTGAGTGTAGTAAACTCAAAATTGACTGAAAGTTAATTCTACTCATTTGAAAAGAGTTTTGAACTCGGTGTTGAAGGTAATGAGGTAATTAAATACCTCATTACTTCAACTCAAATGAAGTAAGTTCACAGTACTCATTTAGATTAGTTTAACTCAAATGTTTTGCAGCAATCGGTTTCCTCAAACGGTTTGAGTTGCCTCAACTTATTGAGTTTTACAGTACTCAGTTGGTTTGAGTTCTCTTCATTTATTGGGTTTTACTGTGCTCAAATTGCTTCATTTACTCAAACGTATTAAGTTCACAGTACTCATTAGGATCAGTTTTTGAACTTAAATGGTTTGTTGCAATCAGTTTCCTCAAATGGTTTGAGTTACCATGGGCCGGTATAAGATTCTGATGGTATGATAACCTTGGATAAAAATATCACGGTTTCACGGTATCACGGTATTGTGATTACTGCTCTAAAATATATTCTTTTTAAATGTCTGGGTAAAAAACTAAAACTTTTTCCCCTTTGAACACAATATATTTTATTTTGAGAAACATTTATAATATTTAGGAGCAGTAAACGTGCCAGGCTAAATAATGAAAATGAATCATTGACCTCTGCGGTCTTCGTTAGTTTCAAAAACACAAATTTAAAATGGCATCTTTGGATATCTTTTCTGCTGGAGATGCTGTTGTTAAAAAAAAAAAATGTAAAAAAAAAAAAAAAATCTTACACATACCTTAGGAACGGTATTAGAGAAAATTATGGCGGTATGATAACCTTGACTTTTCCAAACCACGGTATACCTTGAAAACGGTTATCGTCCCATGCCTAACACAGTGTATAGATTAATAATAAATAAATTAATTTGATTAAAATAAAACAATAGAAAATTCAATATAAATCACCAAGATTAAATAAAATCACTTAAAGAGAGGTTCATTATTTTAGAAGTCCAATAAGAACAGTGAACCTGCATTTAGTATTGTTAAAATTGTAACTTCACTTAAGTTTCCAGCAACTTCAAGTATATAATTAAGATCAAAATGGGTTTATTTGATAAAAAAGGTTTAATTTAGTAAATACTAAACATTCTATAATCTCATTTTAGGCAGCTATGAACTATCATAAATGATTACCTTTTCTAAACAAACAATGCACCTCAATACTTAAAGTAATAGTTTACCCAAAATGAAATTTCTGTCATCATTTACTCACCCTTTGCTTGATTCAAACTTTTATGAGTTTATTTCTTCTGTTCAACACACACAAAAAAAAAAAATCCTGAAAACCTTTCATAGTATTTGTTTTTCTTACTATGGAAGTAAATAGTTACAGGTTTCCAGCTTTGTTCAAAGGATGCAGAAAAAAGTAATTAGACTGATAGAAAAAGTGGGGTATTTGGAGCATACAAATCCTTTATTTTTTAAATTGAAGATACTTAAGTTCAAGGATTTGGTTAAATTTAAAACAGCACAAGTTATGTTTAAAGCTAGGAATAAATTACTTCCAAAATGTATACAAAAGTTTTTTGAAGAAAGACAAGGGGGATATAATCTGAGAGAAGAACACAATCTTAGGAGGTTGAAAATAAGGACAACTTTAAAAAGTTTGTGTATGTCTGTATGTGGTGTGAAATTATGGAACAGTCTGGAACAGACTCTCAAACAATGTCAGGATATTATTCAATTTAAAAAGTTGTATAAATATATATTATTAAAGGAATATAATAATGAAGGTGATTAAAAAGCATAAAATGAGAAAGGTATGATGAAATTGTAGTTAATGGCTAGTTGTAGTACTATTTTTTTTTTTTTTGGGGTCTATGTTATAAAATGTAAACGTACAAATGGAATCAAACATGTAATATGTCGAAGATGGCAAAAGGTTAAAATATGTCTTATGTGAAAAGAAGACATAAGTAAAGAAGAAATAAGTTTAAAAAATAGACGAATTATGTGTGTGGTAATGGGGTGGGAAAGTAATAAGCTTGGGTTTCATCCTGCTCCATTTTCGACCGTGTTAAAATGAATAATTTCTTTTTGTTGAAGATATTTTATGTATTTTTGTTCGAAAATAAATAAATCAAATCAAGGATGCGTTTGATTGCTGAATACCAGACATTATGATTAGGCAGGCAATGGTTCACGTTAATTAATGTAACTAGGACAAAATTAACATTTTTAATGTACTGTCCCTTTAAGAGTGCACCACATCCCTCCAAACAAAATTAGCATTTTTGAATGAACTTAAAGAGATAGTTCACATAAAAGTGACAACTCTGTCATCATTTACTCACCTGTCACTTATTCAAAATCTATGCGAGTTTCTTTCTTCTGTTGAATACAAAAGGAGATCATTTGAAAAATGCTGGCTGCTGGCACCTATTGACTTCCATAGTCATTTTTATCTACTATATAGAACTGAAGTCAAAATGATTCTCCCTCCAGTGAATTTGTTTTCTTTTTCAAATATTTCCCAAATGATGTTTGACAGAGCAAGGATTTTTTTCACATTATTTCCTATAATATTTGTTCTTATAAGTGTTATTTCAGCTAGAATAAAAGCATTTTTATTTTTTAAAAACCCCTTTTAAGGTCAATATTATTAGCCCCCCTAAGCAATATTTGTTTTGGATTGTCTACAGAACAAACCACTGTTATACAATGACTTGCCTAATTACTTTAACCTAATTAACCTAGTTAAGCCTTTAAATGTCACTTTAAGCTGTATAGAAGCGTCTTGAAAATATCTAGTCAAATATTATTTACTGTCATCATGGCAAAGAGTTATTAAAACTATTATGTTTAGAAATGTGTTGAGAAATCTTCTCTCCGTTAAACAAAAATTGGGAAAAAAAATATGCAGGGGGGCTAATAATTCTGACTTCAACTGTAATTGGGTGAACTATCCCTTTAAGACCGCATCACATTATTTGACTCAGCAGCACCACAGAAACAATAATCTCCCTTCCCCCATGTATTGACCTTACAGTAGGAGAGACACTCGGCGTCACACACTTACACTGATCTTGCTCTCACAATCTCAACTGTGCGCAATGAATGAGATTAACCAAGGATTTACGATCTAATTCAGTGTCTCATGAGAGTAGCGCAGGGTTTTGTGAGTTGGTAAAAAAGCTATTAAAATAAATAAATAATTTTAAAACAAAACAAGGGCGACACAGTGGCTCAGTGGTTATTGCTGTCACCTCACAGCAAAAATGTCGCTGGTTTTAGTCCGAGCTAGGCCATTTGGCATTTCTGTGTGGAGTTTGCATGTTCTCCCCGTGCTGGCGTGGCTTTTCTCCAGGTGCTCCGGTTTCCCCCACAAGTCTAAACGGGGTCAATCGGTGCTTTACACTAATGCTTCGTTCCCACCAGACGCGGAACACGCGGATAAATCACGCTATTCGCGTGTAAATAGACACGTGAACATTTGAGTTTACTCGCTTCATTCGCGCGTCAAATTCACTTCAGAACAGACGCGGATTCGAGTCATGGGCAGGGCTTCTGTCTGCCCGGTGACTGTAGCTTCGTTGCTAAATGGCTAACATGGATTTTATTGATAAAATAGCTGTGTTTATGTGCTTTAAGAAGGCTGAAAAACTGCGTCGATACGTTTGGAGCAGTGTCCGAGTCTACTAGATCCTTTCAGAGGTGCACCCAGCTCTGTCCTCCCAGAAACTTAACCTGGATGTTGGAGGCTTCCAGCGGTGCTTCAGACTGAGCCAAGCCCAGTTTGATGAACTGTTGTCGGTGTCGCCTGGAGGATTTCCCCCGGGACACCAACACTAACGATTGGGTTTAGGGAAGGGGGTGGGCGTGGTCAATCGGTGCTTTTGAAAACACTATCGGCTGGGTTTAGGGAAGTGGGTGGGCGGGTCAATCGGTGCTTTTGAAAAAACTATTGGTTCAGTTGGTTAGTCAGTTAACAGCGGCTATGTGAGATAAATTTAAGATCTCAAAAAGCATACACAGCAGCCCCTGGTGGATTCGCGAAAACAAAAACTGCAAAAAAAGAAGCTCCTGGGTTGTATCAGACCATTGTAGTGGAATAAAACAAATATTAAGAGTTTACTCAAATCTACACCTAATAAATCAAGTGAAACCACAGAGGTGCTCAATTGTGGTTAAACTAAAACTGAAAATTAAATTAGCTAACCCAAACAATCTAATACTGATGATAATAATAATAATACAGAGGATCACTGAAATAATGCATACATTAGAGAAATGGAAATTTTAACACATTAAGCACAAACATATAAATCCATTATAATTACCCTGCACCTCAAATGACATTTCAACAGAACCAATATGTAATATCACTTAAAAATCAACTCATAACCAGACGTCACATGATTTCTGGTTTGTGTACGTCTACATGTTGAACACAGTCATGTCAGCACTGAGCTCGCCTGCTTTCCCTTATGAAGAGGAAGTGAAACTGAACAAACATAAAGCCAAACCTTTATACTACAAAAAAATACAGTCACTCTTTATCGATTTATTACTCTTGTGGTGTTCTTGTGGATCAGTAAAAAAAAAAGTCAAAGTACACAACAGAGCTGTTGTGAATGCTGTTGTTAGGATGGGTCTGTTTCACTGTGTGATTCATTAATTACTCACATGATGGCCTGGGTTAAGACTCTCGCTTCTCAAGGGTGTAATTGTGACAGCACAGGCTGTTCTGTGGTCACTCAAACTGGGACGTTGCATGTAAACTTCATAAAGCATTCAGGTCAACTTTGAATCATACAAAAGTCCAAAAAATTAAAGTTTGTAAAGGAAAAACATTTTTGTATGGAGGTTAATGTAGATGTGCTTATATGCCATGTTTGTTTGTTTGTGCTTTACAATTATTATTTTTTAAATGTGTGTGTGTGTATATATATATTTTTTTCTTTCTTTTTTTTATTAAGATTTCAAATTCTAAATATTATTTATTATTATTATTTGGGATGTTTGCATCTTAACTTCTTAATGCATTCAGGTCAGTTTTGAACCATACAAATGTCCTACAAATGCATGTTTGTGAATAAACATTTTTTTGAATGGAGGTTAATGTTGATGTGTTTATATGCTCTGTTTGTTTGTTTGTTTGTTTGTGCTTTCCAATTATCGTTATTTAAATGTATATTTTTTTATTTAAATTTTTTATTATAATTATTATTTATTAATATTCATTCATTAATTTTCCTTCAGCCTAGTTCTTTATTTATCAGAAGTCGCCAGAGCGGAATAAACCGCCAACTATTCCAGCAGATATTTTACACAGCGGATGCCGTTCCAGCTACAACCCAGACCTGGGAAACACCCATACACTCTCACATTCACAAACACACACAATCATACACTATGGACAATTTAGTTTATTTAATTTCCCTATAGCACATGTGTTTGGACTGTTGGGGAAACCGGAGGAAACCCACGTCAACATGGGGAGAACATGGAAACTCCACATAGAAATGCCAACTGGCCCAGCTGGGACTCGAATCAGCGACCTTCTTGCTGTGAAGGGACAGTGATGACCACTGAGCCACCGTGCCACCCTATTTATTAATAATTGTTCATAATTATTATTTGGGATATTTGCATATAAACTTCTTAATGCATTCGGGTCAGTTTTGTCGCATACAAATGTCCTAAAAATGCATAATTGAGAATGAAAAAAAAAAATTGAATGGAGGTGTTGATGTGATGTGTTTATATGCTCTGTTTGTTTGTTTGTTAACTTATGCTTTTCAAATATTTTTTGAAATGTATGTATTTTGTATATATATTTTTAATTATAATGATTTATTATTATTATTTGGGATGTTTTTAGATAAACTTCTTAATGCATTCGGGTCAGTTTTGACTACAAATGTCCTAAAAATGCATGTTTGTGAACGAAAAAAAATAAATGAATGAAGATTAATGTTGATGTGTTTATATGCTATGCTTGTATATTATGCTTTCCAACTATTATTATTTTTTAAATGTGTATATATTTCTATAATTTACATTTTTTATTTTAACTATTATAATAAAAATGTATTACAATACCCATCTTAATAGACAGTGTGAACACTACTTTTGTTAGTAAGGGTTGGGGGATTGTTAAATATGACATACATTTGAAAATTCCATACTGAATGAATACAAATACTTTGTGATTGCTTGAAGTAAAACACACTCTTAAAACACACATTTATTTTTCTCAGATTATTATTATTATTATTTATAGTTATTGTTCTAAGAGTTACAGGTTTTTCCAAATGTTGCACATTTTGTGTTCAGGTCAAAATGCTTGTAAATAAATCAAATAAAGTGTCAAATTACTTTTGTAAGATGCATATAGTTTTTTCCCCATATCTTGACCACTTTTGGGGTTAATTTATGCTGTTTCAATCATCATTAAATGACATCGATAACCTAAAAGTAAACATTTAAGCAAAAAATGAAAATAAGTGTGGTTTATGTATAAACTAATTTCGAGAGGATCACGTGCTTATGATCAACACGGCTGGCACCTTGTCAGCTCCGTAATCTGCCCTGTTAGATGATTACGGACACACTATAAATAACCAGAGATTTCACTCCAGCTATCTTCGTCTTGAAGTTCCCCCTCCTTCCACCCTTTCCTATAGGGCGACATGGCGGCCCAGTAAATAGCACTGTTGCCTCACAGCAAGAACACCACCAGTTCGATCTCCCATTGAGCCGGTTGGCGTTTCTGTGCGGAGTTTTCATGTTCTCCCCGTGTTCGCGTGGGTTTCCCCCGGGTTCCCGGTTTCCTCCCACCGTCCAAAACAAACACCATAGTCAATCGACTAAACCAAATTATTGCCTAAGACAACTTTAGTTTACACTTTTCACACGGCGATAAGCGGGGGAGTTCTCGAGACCTTCCTGAGCTCGAACTTCCCTCTCGCCCTTCTAACGGGAGGGAGCCCCGGGCTCGAGGATATACTAGCTCAGGGCTCTCTCCCGGGACAGCATGCCAATTACGCTTTATTGATCATCAGCTAAGTGTGAACTCTTGAAATGTATTTATATAAACAAATATTTTGAAGAGTCTTGGATTCTTTTGTGTTTTAAAATGAAAGAGATTTAATCACATTCTCAGACCAGATGTTAATAATAAATTAATCCATCATTTGTGTGCTTTATGTTTCACTCTTTAAAAAAAATCTGATTTTTCTATTAATAAAAAGCAGGTAAATGCAACAAGCTATTTCATATACATAATTATCATTCAATCCCTTATTGATTTATTTATTGTACCTTTTTATAATGATTAATTTATTCTAAACAGACTATTCAAGCCATCCTATGAAACAGATTTGATCACTTCTTCATATCACAAATAAGATAAGACACTGTGATAAAATTATGCTACACTATAAAAACGCAGGGTCAATTCTGGGTGTAGGGACTAACCCAACTGGTTTAAATTTTTTTAATTAAATTAATAGTACCAAATTTAACCCAATGTTTGGGATAGTCAATAACTTACCCAATTTGGGTTTAAACAATTCAGCATTTCTTACTTAATAAATTTAAAGCAGACATTCTTTCTGTAAATCTGTTCCTCCCATGACCTTTGACCTTTAGCAGGGGTCCCTGAAGGTTATTTTAGGGACCAGAAGGGAAGTCACACCAGATCTGCCTGATTTGTTCTCCCTCAGTGAAAACAGGCCAGTGATTTGACAAAGCAACAGATGATGAAGTTGCGTCAATGCTTCTGCCATCATTTCTGAGATCTGTCAAACTACATGCAAGCAAATGCTACGATTTAACAGCCTCATCACAAAGTCCATGAATGTGAATTTGTTTCTACAAGCTAGTAGTTTCAGTTTTTATTTTTATCTGTTTATTACTCCCTCCCTAAATAGGAAAATACTGTCAACAACAACCGTTATTATTGAAAAAGTTACATAAATTATGTGAAAGTCATATGAAGAAACACCCTCTAAAAACCTGAAGAATATAGATACATTTACCTTTAGTCATTTATAGATATAAAAATAAAATAAAACTCAAAAGTGTAGTGTATGTGTGTTCTGATGATCTTATAGCTCAGTGTAGCCTTAAACAGCCTTACAGATATAGTTCACCCAATAATAAAACATACATCATCTCACCTTTTACTTGTTTCAAACCTTTTATACACTTTTCTTCTGTAAAACACAAAAGAAGATAGTTTGAAGAAAGCTGGAAACCTGTAACCATTGACATCTAGAGTATTTGTTTTGGAACTATGGAAGTCAATAGTTACCTGTTTTCAGCTTTCTTCAAAACATCATCTTTGTGTTCAACAGAATAAAGAGCTCATAAAGAATTGGAACCACTTGAAATAAGGTAAATGGTGCGTAAATTTACATTTGTTTGTGTGAACTATCCCTTTAAGTATATGTACTGTAAATTAAACTACATAAACAGATAAAAGGTAATAAAATAAACACTTAAATGTGTATTTTGGGGTATTTTCAGTCCACTAGTCTGAATGAAGACATGTTAGAGATGCAATAGCCAATACAATCCTAATAACTTGACCTGTACATGAAATAAACAACGATTTTGTATGTAGTGTCTTTCCTTTAACCTTGCAGTTACCAGTCAGACAGTATAAAGCCAATTAAACACGTTTCTTCTGCTCTGAAACCGCTAGTAAGTGAAGCAAACACTATGAGCAACAGGTGAACATGAAATGATCGATAACATTGAACATCCTTCCCGTCATTTTATCCGTTTATACATGATATAAATACGCTTTTAACATACGAAGCGTGTGATACTGATAGTTGAGTCTAACGTTAGTGAGGTGATGACAGCTGCTGTTCAGCTAAGCTAAAACAAAACGGTCAAAACACTCAATTTACTCCCTCTGGAGCTCTTACAAAGGACATATTTTAAAGCTTACCCTTTTCTTTAAACGTCTCGGAGTCCGCTGGTCACAATAATATGCTGGTGAACATTATATTTAAGCTAAATTTGTCGGGTCTGTTATCAGTGCGTCAGGCCGATAGGAGTGACTGACAGTCGCGAGCGCACATTCTAACACACACGCCGACAGCCAATTAGAATGCAGGACAGCCGTGGCGCATGGATTTACCGTAAAGCGCAAAAATAAGGCGCAGTAAACAAACGACAAGCGGAAGGGAAGTGGTGTAATTACCGTAAAGATCTTACTCAAACCTTATACTCTTATATGAAGTCAGACTTGGTTAGATAAAAGAGTCTAAAATAGGCAAGTGTTGTATTTTAGTCTTCTAGTATTATTAATCAATTTTACAGTAATAATAATAATAATAATAATAATAATAATAATAATAATAATAATAATAATAATAATATATGTGTACTCAGACTGAAAATTAAAATGTATTATTATTATTATACTGTATAAAAAACTAAATGAATAAATAAATGTCAAGAAAAAACAAACACGTAAAAGAATGTTGATATTATTATTAATAATAATAATAATAACTAGAATTGTACATTTCCTAAAGAAAATGTGAATGGGGTTTGCGTGGCAAATCGATGGGGTAAAATGAATCACTGAACTGCCCAATAGCAGTTATTGCGGAGAAATGGCAAAATTCATGTGTTTATGTAGTTGCTAGAGTATTCTAAATGGTTGCTATGCTGTGGCAACGCCGTTTTAATTAGCAAAAACAAAAGCGATTTTATAAGCCTGCATCAAAATAACCCAAACCCTGTCTTTTTATGATATTTCTGTGTTGAAATTTGGCTTGTATGTGTTGTTATATGGTTGTTAGGGTGCTATAAGTGGTTGCTAGGGAGTGTCTACAAATTTGTTATGTCACAACTTAATACCGACTTGATAGGCCGAGTCAAATAAGTCCACCCCCAAGCTTCTACGACTCTCTAATCTAGATATTGATGTCAGCCATTTTGTGCCAATGTAAATCCTATGGGGATTTTTGGATGTCAGCCATTTTGTGCCAATGTCAGCCATTTTGTGCCAATGTTAAGCCTATGGGGATTTTTGGATGTCAGCCATTTTGTGCCAATGTCAGCCATTTTGACCCAATGTCAAGTCTATGGTGTTGCT
>LR812523.1:8154785-8356517 GCA_903798195.1 Danio kyathit | reverse complement strand
GTTGATGTTATTAATAATAATAATAATAATAATAATAATAATAATAATAATAATAATAATTATTATTATTATTATTATTATAATAGGGGTGACGCAGTGGCGCAGTAGGTAGTGATGTGGCCTCACAGCAAGAGGGTCGCTGGTTCGAGCCTCGGCTGGGTCAGTTGGCGTTTCCATGCGGAGTTTGCATGTTCTCCCTGCATTCTCGTGGGTTTCCTCCGGGTGCTCCTGTTTCCCCCACAGTCCAATGACATGCAGTACAGGTGAATTGGGTAAGCTAAATTGTCCGTGGTGTACAGTATGTGTGTGAATGAGTGTGTGGATGTTTCCCAGAGATGGGTTGCGGCTGGAAGGACATCCGCTGCCTAAAACATGTGCTGGATAAATTGGTGGTTTATTCCGCTGTGGCGACCCCGGATTAATAAAGGGACTAAGCCGAAAAGAAAATGAATGAATGAATGAATGACTAATAATAAAGTTATCCATTTTTAATCTAATAACACATGGATTAAATATATTATTATCATCATTATCATTATTGTTATCATTATCATTATTTATTTATTAATTTAGGTTTTTATATAATGTCTAATATTAATAATAATAATAATTAAAAATTTTTTTTATCTGAGTACACATGGATTATTATTATTATTATCATTATTATTGTTATCATTATTTATTTAGGTTTTTATATAATGTATAATAATAATAATAATAATAGTAATCCATGTGTACTCAGATTAAAAATTTCAATTATAATAATAATAATTATTATTATTATTTTTTTTTTACCACATCAACATTCGTTTACATATTTATTTATTCTTGGACATTTATTTATTTATTTAGGTTTTTATATAATGTATAATAACAATAATAATAATAATGATAATAATAACAACAACAACAATAATAATAATAATAATAATAAAAATAATAATAATAATAATAATAATAAGAAGAAGAATAGAAAAAATAGTATTAATAGTAATAATGATAACAACAACAATAAAAAAAATAATAATAATAAATAATAATAATAATAATAATAATAATAATAATAATAATAATAATAATAATAATATTTTAAAATTTTAATCTGATAACACATGGATTAAATGTATTATTATTATTTTCATTATCATTATTTATTTAAAAAATTTAGGTTTTTATAAAATGTATAATAATAATAGTAATAATGATAATAATAATATGAATTCGTGTGTTATCAGATTAAAAATTTAAATTATTATTATTATTATTATTATTAATCACATCAACATTTGTTTACATATTTATTTATTCTTGGTCATTTATTTATTTATGTTTTTATATAATGTATAATAATAATAATAATAATAAATTTAACCCACATGTGTTCAAATTGAAAATTAAGTACTGTTATTCTTTTAATTATTATTATAATAATTATTATTATTATTAACAATGTCAACATTTGGATGCATATTTATTTACTCTTGGTCATTTATTTGTTCATTTATTTATTCATTTAGATTTTTATATAATAATAATAATTATAATAATAATAATATTTAACATTTTTAATCTGATAACACATGGATTAAATGTATTATTATTATCATTATTATTTTCATTATCATTATTTATTTATTGATTTAGGTTTTTATAAAATGTATAATAATAATAATAATAGTAATAATACTAATTAATGTGTTAAAAATTTTAATTATTATTATTATTATTAACCACATCAACATTCGTTTACATATTTATTTATTCTTGGTCATTTATTTAGGTTTTTATATAATGTATAATAATAATAATATAAGATAATAATAATATTAAAAAAATATTGAATATTAAAAAGTACTGTTCTTCTTATTATGATCATCATCATCATCATCATTATTAACATCATCATTGGTTTTATAGATTCATTTATTCTTCATTATTCATTTATTTATATAATGTATAATAATAATGATGATGTTATACTTTACAAAGTTTCTGTACATACATAGATAATAAAAATGTATTACTATCATTATTATTATTAAGTTATATTCATTTATTCGTTATCATTAATTTCTTCTTATTCCCTTTGATTACCATAAAAACTTAATGTCCAATTTTAATATTATGCCTGTATAATTTCAGCAGTGAGTTTGGTGATCAAACGTCCAATTAAATACTGACAGAGACATTATGAGATAAATGAATGTCTGCTTATCTTCATAAACGTAAATGGGTTATCAAGGCTTTCACAAACTGCGCATGTCTGTTCGCTCTATGACCAGAAGAGGCCGCTGTAAGATGACTTTCTAGACTTGCATAACAACAACTATAGCAAACCATATTAGCTGAAATTGTGCCCATGTTCTCAAATCTTAATTGCATTTTTACTACTAAGAATTAAATTACAGTGCTGTCTAACTAAAAACTTTACTAGTAAGAAAATAATTAGGCCTTATTAAAGAACTTTTGTATTATTAAAGAAAAGACCCTGGTATGAGAAAAGATGTCATTTTAACTAAATAGCATCTTGTTATTATGAGAATTTTTTTTAAATTAAATAACGTCTCCTTATTACGATAAAAAATGTATTTTTAATCAAAATGTAATTTAAAACTGTAGTAGTGTAGTGCTGTTGCCTCACAGCAAGAAGGTCGCTGGTTCGAGTCCCGGCTGGGCCAGTTGGCGTTTCTGTGTGGAGTTTGCATGTTCTCCCCGTGTTGGTGTGGGTCTCCACCAGGTGCTCCGGTTTCCCCCACAGTCCAAACACATGGGCTACAGGTGAATTGGGTATGCTAAATTGGCCTTAGTCTATGAGTGTGAATGAGTCCGTATGGGTGTTTCCCAGTACTGGATTGCAGCTGGAAGGGCATCTGCTGCATAAAACATATGCTGGATAAGTTGGCGGTTCATTCCGCTGTGGCAACCCCTGATTAATAAAGGGACTGAATGAATGAAAAAAGAAAATGAATGAATGAAGTTTATTATGAAAGAACTGAGTAGACAAAAACAATGTGTGCGGCAGCAATGCATCACTGTTTATTTAACATGCTGCATTCATTTTTATTATTTTTTCATGTGCCCTCTCTTTATTATTTTTCATTTACTGATTCTTTTTGAAATACCATTGTCATGCTTCTTTAAAATCGCCATACCTTTCTTGTTGAAAAAAATAAATAAATCTGTGTTGTTTGTACTATACTGTTGTATTTACATTGCAATTGCAATAAAAAAAGCAATGTGTCACCATAGCAATGGATCCCATCCTGCAAACCTACACTCACTGGCCACTTTATTAGGTACACCTTACTAGTACCGGGTTGGACCCCCTTTTGCCTTCAGAACTGCCTTAATCCTTCATGGCATAGATTCAACAAGATACTGGAAATATTCCTCAGAGATTTTGGTCCATATTGACATGATAGCATCACAGTTGCTGCAGATTTGCCGGCTGCACATCCATGATGCGAATCTTCAGTTCCAAATGTGCTCTATTGGATTGAGAGCTGGTGACTGTGGAGGCCATTTGAGTACAGTGAACTCATTGTCATGTTCAAGAAACCAGTCTGAGATGATTCACGCTTTATGACATAGTGCATTATCCTGCTGGAAGTAGCTATCAGAAGATGGGTACACTGTGGTCATTAAGGGATGGACTTGGTCAGCAACAATACTCAGGTAGGCTGTGGTGTTGACACGATGCTCAATTGGTACTAAAGCGACAGAGTGTGCCAAGAAAATATCCCCCACACCATTACACCACCACCACTAGCCTGAACCGTTGATATAAGGCAGGATGGATCCATGCCTTCTTGTTGTTGATGCCAAATTCTGACCCTACCATCCGAATGTCGCAGCAGAAATCGAGACTCATCAGAGCAGGCAACGTTTTTCCAAGTTTTTGGCCACTGGATATTTTCTCTTTTTCAGACCATTCTCTGTAAACCCTAGAGATGGTTGTGCCCATTCTGATGCTCATGTTTAACTGCAGCAGATCGTTTTGACCATGTCTACATGCCTAAATGCATTGAGTTGCTGCCATGTGATTGCCTGATTAGAAATTTGCGCTTACGAGCAGTCAGACAGGTGTACCTAATAAAGTGGCGGGTAAGTGTATAAACCTGCTCATTTCAGTCCCACGACGAGTACTGAAAGCAGTTTCTGCATAATTACAGTCGCACCAATAATTCACATCAGCTTCTCCTCCTAGTTTGTTCCACTTTTGAATGTTTACACAGTCAATAATGCAGTCCACTCTCGCTCTGCCCAATTATAACCAGTTTCGCCTATACACTTTTTTTTTACCCTGTGCCCCATTTTTTCATGCTAATCGAACACTTTCACCTTCAGATTGATCTGCTTTATCATGTCCGCATTATATAATCTTCCATTATGTGAAGAAACTGGACTTTGAAATAGCTGGGAGAGGCAATTGAGACTCCACCTGTGAAGGATTAAAGTAACCGACGTCTGCTTTCATCTCTTAATAATACAGCATTATGGTCACCTCTTTGACGTACAGTGCTTAATACTTAAATATGAACTCCTCATATTAAGAAGCAAAACTAATCCTTTCCATTTGAATGACTCGTCTGGCATTTCTGACCTTTGCTTTACTGCAATTTTAGGTCATTGACAGATCTGTGTTTTCATGGATGCTAATGACTGTAAACAAATTAGTGTAAACACTGAATCATGCTATCACAACATGCATTAGGACTTATCAATCGCCTATTTTCCTGATATGAAGGAAAGAAAATGAGAGATGTTATTATTATTAAGCGTCCTTTATTTCATATGTGTACATGAACAACACATACTAAATAAGCAAAGTTTTTTTTATCAAAATAAACACAAATACTAAGGATATTATATCATTTGTTAATAAATAGGTACAAACAATAAATATATTGTTACAGTAGGATTTAATGTAGTGTTTTTTATGTGCAATAAACCTGTCCATCAGTGACATCTGCCTGAAACAACATCAAAATGAGCATGAGTACCTACATTTTATCACTCCAATATGATTGAATACATATCATGCATTGAGTAAAATGAGTGTTCATGCTATCACACTGAAGTCCAGGTTCATATCTAGAGACTGAAATATAATTTAACATTGTGAATTTGAGTTTAAGGGTGTGTTCACATTTGTAGATCGGTAAAAGAAGAGAAGCTGACTACGCTTACATGGACACCAGTAATCGAATGATTTGCCTTAATCTGAATAAGACAATAATATGCTTAATGTTGTTTACATGAGTTGCTTTTTAAATGTTCCTTTCATGATCCCGTTTTACATGTTATAGCACATAATTCATTTAACGTCATTGCGTCACCACGCTATCCACATTTCCTCCAGAGTTTCATGTAATTTTCGGTGTTTCATTTTTAATTTGTCGACTTTAACTGCAGTTCGGCACTTTCACTTTCATTCAGGAAGCTCATAGATTGTTCATGTTTGATGAGCCTGCAAAGCTAATTTGGTGTACTAAACCAGGGGTTCCCAAACTTTTCAGCCCGGGACCCCCGAAATAACAATGCCAGTGACTCGCGACCCCCAATATCCTCTGAGGTTGTTATAAATACAGAAACCTTGCATGCAATGGTGCACACACACCAATAGATCCAAGTCTATTCTTCGTTTAAATGCTGTAAATGTGCCAGAAAGTTTAACCTGGTGTTATAAAATCGATCTGCTGCATCTGACGCTATTGCTGTGTCTTTATTATAAATGTAATTACCCCAGGGGTCGCATTCCAATAGAACTAGTAACTATAAGCTACTATAGTAACTATAAACGACTATTTTTTCTCTTCAATAGGTTATGGATAAAATATGGTAATTCTTATGGTTTAATAAAAATAAATAGATTTTTGGTCGGCGCAATAGCCTAGTGGTTAGCGCGTCGACATATGGTGCAGTAGCACTTCAGGGCGTCCCGAGTTCGAATCCCGGCTCGAGGACATTTCCCGTCCCTACCCCCTCTCACTCTCCCACTTCACTTCCTGTCTCATTACTGTCCTATCCACTTAATAAAGGCAAAAAAGCCAAAAATAAATCTAAAAAAAAAAATAATTAGATTTTTGGAAATCACCAGGTGACCCCCCTTCATTGTCCCGCGACCCCTCGGGGGGTCCCGAGCCCCACTTTGAGAACCACTGTACTAAACAATGGTTTACATTTCATCTTAAGTGTGCAACATATTAACATTTTAAGAAAGGTTTCTGCCTCAGTTTACATCAAAATACCTATGCAAATCACTACACTTCTGAACAAAGGGTTATAAAACATGCAGAAAAGTTAACTTCTCACTGGTCAACTTGGCCCTGGAGGGTGGGTACAAACCACCCTTATTAAAGCTTGTGCCTAAGCCCACCGCCCTATAGGGAACTGAAAGCAGAAAGCCAAGAAACAGAAGTAACCTCATGCCAGAGATACCAGAGGCCAGAGAAGAACCTCCAAGCTAGAAGCCCCAGGCCAGAGAAAGACTTGAACTCCAGGGAGCAGGCAGGGACCCAGACAAAATGGGTTAATCGCACAGCTCAGACATTCCCATCTCTGATACCTTCTTTTCTTTCTTTTCCGTCGAGAGTCTAGTTAAGTTTAGTGCGCCGCAAACCAGTAGTCATCACAACTCGCCCTGTTGAAACGACCGACTCCGCCCCACTCCAAGCCTCTCAAGGACAAAGAACAACTAGCCAGCCACGTGCTCAATAGAGGGAGTTTCTTCACATCACAAAAGGAACGCAAGTAACACTTCCAACTGAACTGGTGTAAACTAAACCCTAAAGAGACCATAGAAGGGTTAAATTGATTATTTGTGGGTCGCTTGGGTTGGTCTTACAAAATCCGAGGTTTTCCAACATTAAATTCTCTCAAACTCTTATTTTACTTCCTTTACTCTTCTCTACACTTGTATGAATGTGTGTTTGTGTTAGTTTCTGTTAGATTAGTCAATAAAGTTTAATTTTGTATAAAGAAAGGTGCCTGTGCATATTTATGAATCTAATGTCTTAAACTTTGATCTTGCTACCCTGCTTAAACATAAATGGGTTTTAATTTCGATAGCAATAGCCGTAATTAAAGTAAACTGTCTGTTCGAACGATCGCTGGGTGATTTGTTTGTTTTGTTTTAAAGAATCCATTCTTTTGAAGCCTCGTTCAAATGAATCTTCTTCCCTTTGAGCTCATTCGCTACACAGCTGATAACGCCCATTCAGTCGAGTGATAACATTTGAATCGAGTGTCTGTGGTCCTTCACTGACTCGATAGGTGCAGAGAATAGTGTGTGTACACGACGGTAATAGTTTGATTAAGGTGTTTACATGAGTTGCTTTTTGAATGTTCATTTCATGATCCCGTTTTACATGTTATAGCATATAGATCGATTAACATCATTGCATCATATCCACACTTTCCACATTTTCTCCAGAGTTTCATGTAATTTTGGGTGTTTCATTTTTAATTTGTCGACTTTATATGCAGTTTGGCACTTTCACTTCCATTCAGGAACATTTCATGCATGCCCCCTTGACAAACGAGATATTGGATGCGAAGAACTGCTGGAAGAGTGTTGTTTTAATTTGAGTTTAATAACACACGTCGTATTGGGCGAAAAAACCTCAGCATTTCGTGATGCGGGTGTCTCACCAGCTTCTAGTGTTATCACTCGATTTAATGAACGTTATCAGTGGTTATCAGCTGACAGATATGGGCCAGTAGTGGCCTTCTGTGCCTACAGGTAGGCTCAGAAGGCTGTAATCATCCATGCACATGGGTAATCAGCTTTACTAATAGAGAAGACTTCAGAATCAGATCTTTTTTTACATCACTGTGATGGTTGGGTTTAGGGTTGGGGTAGACATTAATAAAATACAATTAATGGAAAATTTACTAACTTCCAGCCACAGCTGTATGTGATCTATAGCTGATTAACCATGTGGATGGATGATTACAGCCTTCTGAGCCAACTATCAGTGCAGAAGGCCCCTACTAGCCCATATCTATCAGCTGATAACTACTGATAACGCCCATTCAGTCGAGTGATAACATTTGAATCGGCTGGGTGTCTGTGGTCCTTCACTGACTCGATAGCTGCAGAGAATAGTGTCAAACAGCTGTGTGTGCATAGACTATCCTAAATGCGGTAAATGCGGTGAAAATCATACATGAGGATAATAGTTTGATTAAGGTGTTTACATGTCTGTACTGCACTTCAATAATGCCACTATTACTATTATATGTTCATTATAAAACGTTAAAAATGATACTGTATCATTAACTAATATGTTTTAAAGCAACGTTTTCTAGTTATTTTTTAATATTAGTTAATAAATTAGGGAATTACCCATGGCATATTTAATGTGATACGATTTGGTATTTTCAATTTCAGCCCAAAGCCCTCAATCAAGTTTGGTTTTTGGTTCTTTATAAGAAAAAGTTTGGGCACCCCTGGTCTTAATCATATTAAATTCGGATTATTGGTGTCCATGTAAACATACTTAATGACACGTTTGGTCCTGGTTCACACTTTCATTTTTAAGGGCAAATCTAAAAGATACGAAACCAAACGATCTTTTGTGGTGTCAATTTTAAAACAGAACTTTCAGAAAACTTCCAAAACCAATGCAGAGCAATGTAATAAACTTGCGAGAAGCTTATAAAATGTATAAAAGGGGTCAAAACCAAAGCAATCTCATGACAATTCGTAACTTTTTAATTTAGTGGCTAATTCATTTTAATTTGTATACTCTCATATGTACATTTTACATGTACATACAATTTTTCCATCCTCTAATGAGGGGTAAGGTTAGGGGTGGGGTTTGTGGGTACGCCTCCTTTTGAAAATCATAAATTTTCAAACATTTATTTTCCCTCAGCTTAGTCCCTTATTCATCAGATGTCACCACAGAGGAATGAACCGCCACCTTATCCAGCATATGTTTTACACAGCAGATGCCCTTCCAGCTGCAACCCAGTACTGGGAAACATCTATACACTCTCACATTCACACACACACTCATACACTATGACCAATTTAGTTAATCCAATTCACCTATAGATTCCCAGAGATGGGTTGCGGCTGGAAGGGCATCCGCTGCGTAAAATCGTGCTGGATAAGTTGGTGGTTCATTCCACTGTGGCGACCCCGCAAGGGACAAAGCCGACAAGAAAATGAATGAATGAATTCACCTATAGCACAGGTCTTAGGACTGTGGGGGAAACCGGTGCACCCGGAGGAAACCCACATCAACACAGGGAGAACAAGCAAACTCCACACAGACACGCCAACTGGCCCAGCCGGAACTCGAACCAGCGACCTTCTTGCTGTGAGGCGACAGTGCTAACCATCATACATTTTCATACAAATTAATTCATACGAATTAGTAAAAATTAGCCACTTTTCTAATAGTATGTAAAATAGTTACATTTCCTCGTGAGATCGGGCTGGTCAAAACAGTGACAGACATTTTTCATGCACAAAAAAAAAAAGATGTGCTTTTGCTCACATCTTCTGACATCATGTCCTGTTTTTGATTCTTTTACATATTTTTGCTTGGTGTTGCCTTTATTATTTCACCAAAACCGAACCAGAGTTCATCTGGAAGCAGAAAGACACACATTTTCTTTTTGCTGTTTGTTTGGTGTACACCAGGGTTCAGTATCAGGTGCTGTTTACACTAATGCGTTTTGTTTTAAAATGCATATATTATGTTATGGTTACGTCTGGCGTCCACACTACTCCGGTATTCTTGACCTGCGAAAACAGAGTGTTTCAAAAATGCTGAAGACCTTGTTTTAGTCTACGTCTACATTAATCAGGATACATTTGAAAACGGTGTTTTCGTCTAAAAACGCTCCATGTTCACACTATTGTTTCAATCCTTTCTGTCATTCACACTAAATCGGCTAAAATGCTTTTATTCATGTACTGCTCATGCGCACAGACATAAGATGCTTTTACCTGCGCCATATCCACCTGCAGTTTATTTACTTTCCTTCCTTTGAAGAGAGGCAATATGGAGCATGTACAAATTGACATTAATCTGTAATAAAGCTGTCAAAACTAACAGCATACAAAACAACTGTTTTACATAGTCGGCAGCTCGCTCTCTGCAACTCTTACATGGTCGCCCACTGAAGCTAAACAGGGCTGCTGATTTAAACTTAATATATTAAGGCAACAAACTTTAGGACGTTTTTGAGTTTATTCAACTTAAATCAAGTCAAGTGCAGTAATTGGGTTGAAAGTTGAGTAAACTCAAAAATATCCTGAAGTTTGTTGCCTTAAAATTTTAAGTTGAGCCAACTTTGTTTTTTTTTTACGGTGTACCTGATAGAAGACCACATGGGAAAGCTAGGTTGCTACTGGAAGTGGTGTTAGTGAGGCCAGCAGGGGGCGCTCAGCCTGTGGTCTGTGTGGGTCCTAACGCCCCAGTATATTGATGGGGACTCTATACTGCTCAGTGAGCGCTGTCTTTGGATGAGACGTTAAACCGAGGTTCTGACTCTCTGTGGTCGTTAAAAATCCCAGGACATCCTTCAAAAAAAGTGTAGGGGTTTAGCATCCAGCATCCTGGACAAATCTGTCCACTGGCCTCTGTCCATCATAGCCTCCTAACCATCCCCATATCATAATTGGCTTCATCACTCTGTCTCCTCTCCACCAATCAGCTGGTGTGCAGTCTGGCGCAATATGACTACGGCCGCGTCATCCAGGTAAATGCTGCACCCTGGTGGTGGATGAGGAGATTCCCCCAAAAATGTGTAAATCGCGTCGAGTGTCCAGAAAAGCGCTATATAAATGTAAAGAATTAATGTTGTCCACCATGCTAGCTGAATTGGTCACATGACTAAAATGCGTCATCGTTTTCGAAAGCCTCCATTTTCAGTGCACACTGCATCATGAAAACAGCGTTTTCAAATGTACCCACTTTAGACGTTTTCAAAAAGATATGCTTTTGCTTCATAAAAATGCTATCTCATTGTGGACGGAGGAGCAAAATGAAGAGAATGTATTAAGGCTGGTTTATACTTCTGTGTCGAGTGATCGGCGTCACTCACAGCCCCTGCCTTGCGCATAGCCATGCATTTATACTTCTGCATGCTGTTTGTGTGCAATAACACTTCTGAAACGCTAGCTGGCAGTAGGTTATGTTCCTCTGTGTTGAGTTTCTCCGCGAGTGTTTTGTTTTATCTCAACACTACCTTAATGTACAAGAAGCTAAAACTCACTCATTCAGGGGCGGGAACCGGCAGATGTGTAATAACTTTAATCATAAGGGAAACACAAAACAAAAGATTCCATCTGGAGCTCCTTCTCGGGGCTTGACACTTGTAAACACTTGCTCCATCGGGCTCGCGGTTCTCAGCATCGCCCACACTCGTCACACAGCTACCAAGCAGACCAATCACAGAGCTTAGCTACGCATCGTTGCGCCGTGTAGTTACAATTTTTGAGAGGTGCGCATCGGCGTCAGCCACGGTAGGGCTATGCGACCACCCGAAGGCTGCGCCGGACCATACGCGTGAGCTTGACGCAGAAGTATAAATCAGCATTTAGTGTGGACATGGTCTTAATTCACAAATGCTGGTGAATCAGAATAGATTTACTGAAAGAAAAACCTTTGAAATCAGAGGTACGGTTATCCACAATCTTCTCTGATTGGTATTTTAGACAATTGTGTATCGTTCCCTGATTCATCAAGCCATTCTCATATAAAAATTACACAAGCGGTAGACTGCAAGTACAGCACCAGCAAAATATGCACATGCCCAGTAAGCATAAATGGTTACATATCATGCATTTTAGGCTGTATAGTGTAAACGGAGATCATTTTTCTGAAACACAATAAAAACATAAACGCATTAGTTTAAACAGCACCTCAGATAGTAACGGTTACAAATGAACCACAAGATTTCGACAGCCAAGTGTTGACACACCCTTGCATGGGCAAATCTCACACTAAAAGACTATTTTGTGTACATTTAGAAACCTATTAATAAAACACACAGTCTTACATTCTCCTTTCACACCATAATATTCTTCTTCTCTAATTTCTCTCTCTCGTTAGAAGAGCTCAGGAAAGCTGCCTGGAAGCGATGATGTGTTCTATAGCTGAAAAACACAAACAAAACAAGAATAAATATGAGTATGTGTGTTTAAACTGATGGTGTATATATACAGTTGAAACCAGAAGTTTATATACACTCTAAAAAAAGGAACATAACCATTTTTTAAAAAATGTCTGATGGTTAATCATACTAAACGTTTACTATTTTAGGTCAGTTAGGATTACCTAAATCATTTACATTTGCTAAATGCCAGAATAATGAGAGAATTTTTTTAAGAGAATTTTTTTTATTAATTTCTAGACAGTCAAAAGTTTACACACATTTTCTTGGTATTTTTTTTAGCTTTGCTTTTAAACTGTATAACTTTGGTCAAATGTTTTGGGTATCCTTCCACAAGCTTCTCACAATCGTTTGAAGGAATTTTGGCCCATTCCTCCTGACAGAACTGGTGTAACTGAGTCAGATTTGTAGGCTGTCTTGCTCGCACAAGCTTTTTCAACTCTGCCCACAAATTTTCTATAGGATTGAGCTCAGGGCTTTGTGATGGCCACTCCAAAACATTCACTCTGTTGTCCTTAAAGCACATTTAACTAATTTGGCAGTATGCTTAGGGCCATGGTCTGTTTGGAAGACCCATTTGTGGCCAAGTTTTAATTTCCTGGCTGATGTCTTGAGATGTTGCTTCAGTATTTCTACATAATGTTCTTTCTTCATGATGCCATCTATGCTGTGAAGTGGACCAGTCCCTCCTGCAGCAAAATATACTGTATATACCCCCAAAAAAGTATAAAATATACCCCCATACTTTAAAGTTGGGATGGTGTTCCTAAGTTTGTAAGCTTTCCCCTTTGTCCTCCAAATGTAACACTGGTCATTATGGCCAAACAGTTCAATCTTAGTTCCATCAGACCACAGGACATGTCTCCAAAAATGATTCTTTTTCCCAGTGTAATTTAGCAAATTGTAATCTGGCTTTTTTGTTGATTCTGGCTTGTTGATTTTCCCATGTTGTCACACAAGGAAGCAGTGTGTTTGAGGTTTTCCTTAAATACTATTCTACAGTTGTGCCTCCAATGAACTCAAATGTTGTCAATTAGCCAATCAGAAACTTCCAAAACCTTGACACCATCATCTGAGCTTTTTCAGAGGCATAATAATCTTATTGTATGTAAACTTGACTTTCAAGAAAAGTTATAACAATTTCTCAAAAAATCTCTCTCACATTATTCTGCTATTAAGCATAACAGAAACAAATCTGATAATCCTAACTTACCTAAAAGAGAAAAAGTTTAGTCACATTAACATCTGACTTTTTTTTAATTTGGTTATGTGCCTGGTTTCAACTGTAGCTGAAGGCACAATTAATAACCATCCTGTGAAATTTAGATTCTCTTTCAAATATTTCCCAAGTGATGATATTTCCCAGAGCAAGGACATTTCATTTTTATAGTACTTCCTATTCTATGTTTTACTTTTTGTTTTGTTTGGCTGGAATGAAAGCAGTTTTAGCTTCTTTTTTTTACGTCAGTATTACCCCTTTAAGAAGTAATTTTTTTTTATCGTCATTTTCATAGTATTTCCTATTGTATTTTCCCTTTTTTTTACTTGGCTAGAAAAAGCACAGGGTGGCTCAGGGGTTAGCACCCAGCAAACAATTTTGTGTTTTAGAGACGTCTAATAGACATCTAAACGTAGACAGCTTGGCTAAAACTAGGCTAAACTTGGGCTGTCAGTGAAAATTTTATAGACATCTAAGAACAGCCCAAAACTAGACTAGTCGTCAAATTAACAGATTAGACAGACTGTATAGGTGTAGTCATTCATTTCTGTTTATTTGATGACTAGTCTAGTTTTGGCCTATTCCTAGACGTCTATTAGATTATTACTGACAGCCCAAGTTTAGCCTTGTTTTAGCCAAGATGACTTTGTTTAGACGTCTATTAGACATCTATTAGACATCTTTTGCATGTTCTCCCCATGTTGACGTGGGTTTCCCCCAGATGCTCTGGTTTCCCCCACAGTCCAAACACATTGCGCTAAAGGTGAATTGAATGAACTACATTGGCTGAAGTGTATGAGTGTGAGTGTGATTGAGTGTGGCTGTTTCCCAGTACAGGGTTGCAGCTGAAAGGGCATCCGCTGCGTAAAACAAATGAAATATGTAATGCAAATATGTAAAAAAATGACTAGTAAAATATCATGGCAAAGAGAAAAGAATTTAGTGATTAGAAAATATCTATTAAAACTATTATGTTTAAAATACGTTAAAAAGCATTTGATAAATTTCATTCATTCATTTTTCTTCGGCTTAGTCCCCTATTTATTAGGGGTCGCCACAGCGGAATGAACTGCCAACTATTCCGGCATATGTTTTATGCAGCGAATGCCGCTCCAGCCGCAACCCAGTACTGGGAAACACCCATGCACACTTATTTACACATGTAGTTTATTCAATTCACCTATAGCGCATGTGTTTGGACTGTAGGGGAAACCCACACCAACAAGGGGAGAACATGCAAACTCCACACAGAAATGCCAACTGGCCCAGCCGGGACTCAAACCAGCAACCTTCTTGCTGTGAGGCGACAGTGCTAATCACTGAGCTTCAAATTTCACAGGAGAGCTAATTATTTGGACTTACCGTGGCCACAATAGCTGCCTGCTATAAGCCAGGCGTGTTTGGTGTGTGAGAGATGAATGAGTGCGTGTGGGTGTACTTTTAGCATCTTTAGCACATTTTTGATTTGTTGTACTTACTGTACGCAGACCATGATAAGGATGGCTAAGCAGCTGATGACTGACAGCACTACAGCCATGATGACGAGAGCGGCGTGTGTGGTTTCAGTGCTGCTCTCATCTCGAGACGTCTCCAGAAGCTGGATGCCACAGCGCTCGCCATCATAACCTCGCCTACACCTGAAACAATCAGACATTGGAATGTTTATGACAGCATTTCCCACAAATTCATTAATTGTACTAGCTGTTACTTAATTAGTTACTTAATTTAACAGAATCAATACAATTTTAAATAATAATAATAATTAAATAATAAATTAATTAATATAAAATAATTAATAATAAACAAAAAAAAAATTTATTCAATATTTGTACTGGATAAATAACCAATAATAATTAAGGTAACACTTTATTTTGATGGTCCAGTTGAGTATTAGTAGCCTGTCTGCTTGATATCTGCTGATACTGCTCCTTCAACAGACATTTAACTGTGTCACTATCACCAGCGATCCAGCCTGTGCAGATCACACAGTTCACTAATGGACTACAAATTCGCCATTTATGGACTACATATTCAGTCATGCACAACACACACACAACCGGTTCCTGACTGATTACAAACAAACAGCTGATGCTGCTCAAGGACTGACTGCACACACATAAATACAGCGCACTAACACTCTGTTGTGAGTCTTGTCTACTGTTTTAGTGACACTGCAACGCGGTTTCCTTTGTCTTGTTTTGCTGTCTTTTTGATCCTTGCCTCGTTTATTTGTTTAATCCTGTTTGCTGCCTGCCTTCTGACCATTTGCCTGCTATTTCGACTACGACTCTGGATTTAGTGGTGGGCAAACTGAGGCTTCGTGAAACACTGAAACAGTTGAAGCAAATGTGTCGAAGCTTCGAAACCCCACTCTACGGTGACACCTAGTGGTCATTTTTTAATGTTTTGCACTGGACCAGCAAAGAACAGTTGAGCAAATTGAGGTATTAAACCCCACTTTGTAGGAGTGGACCAACAAGTGATTTAGTGGAGCGGAAGGGTTCCTGACTACCTTGCGGGGATAGTGGCTTCGAAATCAGGCTGATACAGCTATTTTCAAATGCTAAATATCAGTTTGAATTGCTCTGTTCTTGTATCGTTTTGTTTCAACATTGGTCTGAAATCCGAATAAACACTTTGTGAATAAATATGTCTTGTTTTGGTCATAAAACAGGGTTGTTGTTAAAGCAGAAACGGTTGTGGCCAAAAGTTAACAAGAATTGTTTATATTATTCATAAAATTTCCCATTGTATTTTATTAATGTCTTCCCAAAACTTAAACCCAACCATCACAGTACTGTAAAAATATTAATTATTGTTTAACAGTGTTATAAAAATGATGCTAGATGGCGTATCAGCAGCTGTATCCTAGACTACACCATAAAACAGTAACATGATTAAAATACCAAAAATCATGATTTCGGAGTATTTGTACAAGTCGAGATTCGAACCCAAAGTAATTTGAAGCACACTAACTAACAACGTGCGCTCGCGCGGACCACTAGGCCATATGATGCAGAATATTTATTCGACCACGTCAGTCAAATGCAGATTAGCCAGGTCTAGAGAGATATATCCAGCTGCAGAACTGCAGAACCACACACGTTTCAGGCACACACAATCCAGCACACACGATCTAGGCAAACCACATATGGTTACGCTGGATGTTAATGTTGTTAATGCACTTCTCGGACATCGTCATTAATATATTTTTATATGTAGGCTACTGTTGATAAATATTGTACACAATAAACAAGTGTTTACTGTTTCACAAATATTGCGATCGAGGCGGGCAAATGGGAGCGTTGTTTTTTGATCGCCATTCAATATAATAGACTGAACAGTTTTTTATCAGTCATCATAGATGATGATCAGTCATTATTATCTGACAGAGTCAATATAGCAGATACTCGATTGCTGGCCTTGCTGAACGATCTAAAATGGACAGTTTTAATGTATATAATGGATTCATTTATAATGAAGGAAATAATAGCAAGTTAATATGCATAGAAAATAATACATCTTTATATGTAATAAAAATCTTTTTACATTTAATAAATGTGAACACTATATTTTACTCAAGCGATTTAATAGTATTTATTTGCTTAATTTTCTAATAACTTTTTTATTAATGATTTCCTACATTAAATACTATATAATATATTATACTAATATCTAATTTATAGTAAGTAATATATTGTTTTTAAACCATAAAGTACTGGTAATTTGTGGTAATTATAGTTGCTACAAATTTAACAATACAAAAAATAACTGTTAATAATATATATATATATATATATATATATCCCAGTGATGGGTTGCAGCTGGAAGGACATCCGCTGCGTAAAACTGGATAAGTTGGCGGTACATTCCACTGTGGCGACCCCATATTAATAAATAGACTTAGCCGAAAAGAAAATTATTGAATGAATGAAATATATATAACAGTTGCTACGGTTTAGTAAAATTAGTTGTTTAAATCAGTTTATAACTATATTAATTTTTAATTATTATATATAATAATTCATTTTATTGTGAAACATTATTACTTGTTTTTTATATTTTACAACAAAACTATTTTAACCAAGTATGACAACATTAAGATCCTGAATTATACACTTAATCCTACAATTAGATTGTCTGTTATGTTTTCTTTGAGTATGTGAATATGTGAATAAAGTCATAAGTGTTTAACCAATTATTTTTATTTACATAATTTGAGTTCAGAAACTGCAGAGATGTTAAAGCGATCGTTACGATATAATAATGAAATAATGACCGAAATGGGAAACCATAAACTGTTCACAGTCTAATGAATGGCAATTGTAGCACGGACGGTCTCGATCGCAGTATTTGTGAAATACAGTAGGTGGCGATAACGCTCCTAAGGAGTTAGTTAGTTACCATATACGGTTTGCCTAGATTGTGTGTGCTAGATTGTGTGTGCCTGAAACGTGTGTGGTTTTGCGGTTCTGCAGCTGGATATTATTGGGTCTCGAAACGCTTCTGAACTGATCGATGCTTTGAATCACTTTAGTCACGTGACCAGGTGTTTCGAAACACTTTAGCCACGTGAACTGGGTGTTTCGGATCATGCTTTGGTGCATGCTTCGAAACACTTGCGCTTCGGGATCTCGACACGGTGTCGAAACCTCAGTTTCAGGTCAGCCATCCCTATCTGGATTGCCCTCATACATCTGTTTGCTCCTGTGTTGATCATTGCTTGCCTGACCATCCTGTCAATAAAACCCTGCATTTAGATCCGCAGCCCTGTTGTCAGTGTCACATCCCTGGCTACAAACTGACTATAAGAAACTTTGTAAGTACATGTCAACCTACCCTAACCCCAACCTTACAATCTACTTATAATCTAATGAGAATTAGTTGGCATGTAGATGCAATGTAACGCTCTGGTTACTAAAGTAACCCTCGTTCCCCGAGGGGGGGAACGGAAATGCTATGTGGAAAAACTTCCACTATGGGGATTTCGTCAGAATCCAATCGTCTGAAAGAGTATAAAAACGGGCCAATGAAATGCCAATGAGTTGGCGGCGTCAGCGTGCACAGCTGTCTTGAATGACAATCAGCCTGGCATAAAAGGCTAGCATGTGCTCAGCAACGACATCCTTTTCTAGCTGAAGAGGCTTTCACACTCAACAGCTAAGGGACAATCGTTGTGGCGAAGGAACATAGCATTTCCGTTCCCCCCCTCGGGGAACGAGGGTTACTTTAGTAACCAGAGCGTTCCCCTTCGGGAGGGGAACTTCAATGCTATGTGGAAAAACTTCCACTATGGGGAAATTTATGGAAAGCGCCACAACGAAAGAACCTTACCATGTCTCCAGTGAGGGGCGCGCCACGCAGCAGTACGAGCGCACCTGCATCGCTGGAGACACAGTCCTCCAACGTGTCCCCTGGCCCTTACTTACCTTACTTACCTTTTCTGGTTTAGATATATTTTTCGGGGAGTCGTAAAATACACCTAGTAGTTTCTAGGAATTTTTAAATACGACAGTACGTTGGGAAAGCGTTCAGTCCCGATAGGGAGGACGCTGCGGAGGTCACCTGCTGCCCGGAGGGGGAGACCTGGTGGCAAAAATAGCATATGGACTAGCCCTGAGAAGGGGGAGTGCACATATGAAGAGGTGGTTAGCGGGGAGGGAAGACACGAGCCCGCCTAGGAGGGGGGACTACATCGTGGCTGAGTGAGCGTATGGGATCGCCAGCGGGGATCGCACATAGCAGGCACCTATACCCAGAACGCGGGATGACCAGCGGGCATACCTACAACGTAATGGGCCAACATTTGACTGCTCCGCTGAGTCAGATGCTGGGGGCCTCGGAGGAACTCTGCAGGGTTCGCCGAGTGGGGAACTCAACTGACAAAGCGAGAAAAGCGCACGTATCTCTGTGTTAGAGAGAAAGGCGCAGCAAGCGTTTTACAACACCTAACCGAATTTCCTCATTCACCGCTCGTGAGGAAATCAGTTCACTCGAAGATAAATCTCACAAATGTTCAGGTGTCGCCCAGCCCGCAGCTCTACAATGTCTGTTAGAGAGGCGCCGCGTGCTAACGCCCAAAAGGATGCGCGCTCCGAGTGGGGGACACGGCTCGCCCTAGCTCGATGAGCGAGGGAGATGGCATTCACTGTTCAGTGGGCCAACCTCTGTTTAGATACAGCACTTCCCTTCTGCCGATCACCGTAACAGATAAAGAGCTGCTCAGAGGATCTAAGCTCTGAGTACGGTCCGTATAATACGCAAAGCGCGAACAGGACACAGCAATAAGGGGCTGGGTCTGCCTCCTCCGTGGGCAGCGCTTGCAGGTTCACTACATAGTTTAAACGAGCGCTGTAGGAACCTAGGGCACCTAGGTGGGCCGGGGTCTCAGGTAAACGTGAGAGTGGGCCGGCCCAAAAC
The DNA here is from genome assembly GCA_903798195.1 of Danio kyathit. NCBI lineage: Eukaryota > Metazoa > Chordata > Actinopteri > Cypriniformes > Danionidae > Danio > Danio kyathit. The sequence continues at coordinate 8,336,740 of LR812523.1, read as the reverse complement.
GCTGGCACATTTCGCTGACCGAAAATGCCTCCAGATACCCGCCCATTTGACCGATGCCAACGCAACCAGCAGAGCTGTCTACCTGGACAGAAATCATATAGATACTGAGTCGAGTGATCGAGCAGACCTCTCCTAAGAGAGATCTTCAAATGGGTAAGAGAGGGGACACGATATATATCCACGTCTCGCGCCTCTGGGGACTGGATGATGAGGCGATGCTTTCCCAGCGCGTCGCCATCGCCGCATCCTCAGAGCGGGGATGATCGCCACGCCAACCCCTCAGTGCGGAGGGGACAGCCTTGGCTCCAGCCAACTGAAGGAAGATAGCATCACACTGATCTGGCATGTTTGGGGTTTCCTTCTCGGAGAGAAGTACACCACACAGCGAATAGACTCCACATCAGGGCATAGGCATGCCTCATAGAGGGTGCTCTAGGCCTGAGTGATGGTGTTAACCACCTAACGGTAGGTCACCTAAGTCCTCCGCGCTCCATCTATGGGACACACGTGATGTCCATAGAACTAGGCGCGGGTGCCAAACGGTGCCTGTCCCCAAAGAAGAAGTTTCTTCCAGGGGACATGCCAGGGAGGGGCCATCACGAGGAGAGAGCTAGAATACAGGTTTGATTGGGCCTGAGAGGCGCAATGCGTAGACCTGTTCCTCGTCCTCCCTGACTTTACACAGCATCTGTGCGAGTAGGCTCACTGGAGAAATGCGTATTACGCACGCCCCGGGGCCAGCTGTGTAGCCAGTGCGCAGAACGCACCCATAACAGCTGGACAGTCGGGGGTGGAGTCTCCATTCTCCCAGGCGAACTGCCGTGAGAGCGCATCGGCTGCACGGTTGAGCTCGGCGGGGAAAAAATGGAATGCAGCGATTGCGCCGCGTATGACTCCGGGGGAGCAGACGGCGAGCGAGCTGAGACATGCGGCGACAGCGAATATCTCCCTTGCGGTTGATATACACCATCGCCACCGTGCTGCTGTCCTGACCAGCACGTGTTTCCCTTCTAACACCGGTAAAAAACGGTGCAGCGTGAGATACACTGCCAACAGCTCCAGGCAGTTAAGATGCCAATGCAACCAGCTTCCTACCACGGAACCACAGCTGCATGCCCGCAACACACAGCCCCCCAGCGCGAACTGGAAGCATCCGTCAAACGACGACATGCCTGGACGCTTGTTCTAGAGGCCCGCGGGCCTGTAGAACACAGGGTCCATCCAGAGGCTGAGGGCGCGGCGACACAGCGGAGTGACAGTCACCCGGTGCGCGCTCGCGTGCCATGCGCGTCTAGGGACCCGATCGTGAAGCAAATGCTGAAGTGGTCTCATATGGAGCATCCGAGCGGCGAGACCGCGGCTGCAGATGTCATATGCTCCAGGAGCCTCTGAAATAATATCAGTGGGACCACATTTTCCTGTCGAACTCTCTCAGACAGGCCAGCATCAGCCCGGCGCGCTCTCGGGGGAGGCGCGCCGTCATGGTGATCGAGTCCAGCTCCAACCCGAGAAAAGAGTTGCTCTGCACGGGGGCGAGGCTGCTCTTTTCTCGGTTGACCTGAAACCCCAATTGGTCGAAGTGCCGAAACACCCTGTCTCTGTGCGTAATCAATTAATCCCGCGAGCGCGCTGAAATCAGCCAGTCGCTTGAAATAATTGAGTATGCGGATGCCCGCAAGCCAAAGCTGGGGCACCCTCCGCGAGCTTGGTGAAAACCCGCGGAGACAGAGAGAGCCAAAAGGGGAGGACTTGTACCGCCAGGCTCGACTTCAGACGCAAACCGCAGGAAACTGACGGTGGCGTGGAAGTATGGAGACATGAAAGTACGCGTCCTTCAGGTCTACTGCTGCAGACCAATCCCGAGGACGAACGCTCCGGAGGGTGCGCTTCTGCGTAAGCATTCTGAACGGCAGCTTGTGAAGCCAGCGGTTCAAAAAGCGCAGATCAAGGATTGGCCGTAGCCCACCACTCTTTTTGGGTACGATGAAGTGCGAGCTGTAAACCCGCTCTCCATCCCGGCTGGAGGGACCGGTTCGATTGCATCCTTCGCCAGGAGGACAGCAATCTCCTCTCGCAAGACAGGGGCGGACGCAGGGCTGACCCTGGTGAAATACACACCCGTGAACTTGGGAGGCCGTTTCGCGAACTGAATCGCGTAGCCGAGTCTGATCGCGCGGATGAGCCATTGCGATGGGCTGGCCCGCGCTAACCAGGCAGGCAGAGCCCTCGCAAGTGGCTTCGTCCGCACGATCGCTGACGTACCAGCGGTGGGGCAGCGCGGAGTGGGTGGGCTCAACCGGGAAGCACTGGGGTCCCACAGGAGAGCAGGAGGCAAGAGCTTCACTCTTGTCTCGCACCCGTACTCCGGAGGTGGGGCTGGGAGGGGGAGAGAAAGGAGACCGTTCTCTCTCGCTCCGCGAGCCACTGGCGAAGTGCACCGATCCTGCGAGCTGGAAAGCATAGCGTCCCAGACTGGCAGTGTTCGGGCTGTCACATCCGGGGAAGGGAAAAAATGCTCTTTCTCTGAGGTTTTGATAGCGTTTTTTAACGCTGTTTAGAAGAAGAGCCCCGCCCTCCAGCGGGGAAAGAGCAAATTTCCTCCTCTCCAGATGGCCCGTCCCAGGGACGCTTCGCGGTTCGTTTACCGAACTTAGCGGCGCCCTGGGGCGGGGAGCGCTGGTTGCCTGCGAGATGCTCGGCGCAGCCGCTTGGCCAGAGGCGCAGGCGGGGGCGACCGAGCAAAGCCGCAGGCGGGCGCTCTCGGCGTGAAGCAGTGGATGTGGATGGCTCGGCGGGGAGGAGCGGTTTACGATCCCGCCGAGAGATGGTATTACCCATCGCCTCCGACTGCTCGCTCACCGGCGTGAATTCCTGGGCGAATTCACTGACGGTGTCGCCGAACAGGCCAGCCTGGGATATGGGTGAGCTAAGAAAGCGAACTTTGTCAGCATCACGCAGATCACCAGGTTTAGCCCGTGGTGGCGTTCCTGGGCCACTAATGTGACCATCGTCCTTCCCTGGGGCACACACAGCCGACTTCAGCTGTGCGGAGCTCATGCTCAGTCCTGGGTTGGAACCATCCCCGCGCAGCTGGGCCAGCGCCTGCGCTAGGGAGCGCTGGTAGGTGGCCGTAGCATGCATGGTGAGGGCGGAGGCGCACGCAGCGCACTGCGTGGGCTTCCTGTGCACATCCAGGAAGAAGGGGACGTGGAGGCTTAGAAGGTCTTGCCTTCTTTATCTCCTCCACATCACACCCCTCTAGTCGGGTCCGTCCGCGGGGCTGGGGGATAAACCATCTCCAGACCCACGGCCGAAACAGCCTGGGAAGCACGGCTGCAAAGTCTGCTTCTGGATTCGACGCCACGCCCATCATCCCGGAGGAAAAGAGCAGGTTCGAATCCTCATCAGACAATGACAACCAACCCTCCAAGGATGGTGAGGATGAAAGCGCACGCAAATCGGGCAGAAAAAAGTGCCCTCCAAGACTGCGTGAGCTTACTGCGCACTTTCCGGGAAGAAGGGGACGGAAGGCTTAGAAGGTCTTGCCTTCTTATATCCTCCACATAACACCCATCTAGTCGGTCCGGCCGCGGGGCTGGGGGATAAACCATCACCAGACCCACGGCCGAAACAGCCCGGGAAAGCACGGCCATCATGTCTGCTTTTTAGATGCCAACACCGTGCTCTCCACCCCGGAGGGAGGGAGCGAGCGGGTTCGCATCCTCATCAGAAAATGACAGCCCATCCTCCGATGCAGCGATGGACATCTGATCCTCGGTGTCATCAAGTGAGAGGGCGACCACCCGAGGATGGAGCGCTTCTCTCACCTGAAGCTTGGATGGAGCGCGTGGAGGAGCGAGAGGTCCGCGAGCCCGAGGGCGGCGGATTTACTCCCACTGAAACCCTCAGATCTGCCCGAGTGCCAACCGCAGTGCGGGGGACAACTGGGGTGGGTCGCTCTTTTGCAAGAGCGAGCCGCGATCTTAACTGCGCAGCAGACATGACATCACAATGATGGCATGCACTGCCCGCGAGCACCGCATCAACATGCTGGACCCCCAGACATGAAACGCAGTGCTCGTGCCCATCATCCGGGGACAGGAAACCACCGCAACCAGAAACGCACGGTCGGAGCGACGTCTTGAAAAAGACGCGCTGCACAACCGTGTTGCTCTTTTAGGAAACTTGCTTCCTATATACATACCGCTCTTGGAGGACCGGACCCAAAGGACGCCAGGCAAGGGAGAACAACCCAGCTCGACCATCTGCCACTGCGTATACACGCTCTGGACCGGGAGAAGCTGCTTCTCGATCTCTCTCTGTAGACACAGGTTGGAGATACCCTCATAGACTCTCTCAGAAGCTCGTGAAAGGCTCTGAAAGCGAAAAGGATGTCGTTGCTGAGCACATGCTAGCCTTTTATGCCAGGCTGATTGTCATTCAAGACAGCTGTGCACGCTGACGCCGCCAACTCATTGGCATTTCATTGGCCCGTTTTTATACTCTTTCAGACAATTGGATTCTGACGAAATCCCCATAGTGGAAGTTTTTCCACATAGCATTGAAGTTCCCCTCCCGAAGGGGAACTTAAATTCAACAAACGGACCATCAAAATAAAGTGAGACCATAATTAACTAAAGAAATAACTAAAGAATAAATAATTAAAATATAAACATTTATTTTGTATTTTAAAACAAACAAAAAAATACAATAATTTAAAAAAATATATATTTTAAAATGCCATTTATTTATCTCTGTGATGCAAATCCGATTCTTTAGCATCATTGCTGCAGTCTTCAGTGTTGAATGATTCTCCAGGAATTACTCTGATATGTTGATTTATAAAACATATAAATCGATAAACAGAATGTAAAGAAAATTTTTTTAAATCATTTTTAAATCAAAATATTTAGAAAAAATTATAAATGTCTTTAGGCGACACGGTGGCTCAGTGGTTAACACTGTCGGCTCACAGCAAGAAGGTCGCTGGTTCGAGTCCCAACTGGGTCAGTTGCCATTTCTGTGTGGAGTTTGCATGTTCTCCCTGTGTTGGTGTGGGTTTCCTCCGGTTGCTCCGGTTTCCCACACAATTCAAACACATGCACTATAGGTGAATTGGATGAACTAAATTGGCTGAAGTGTGTGAGTGTGAATAAGTGTATATGGGTGTTTTCCAGTGATGTGAGTTGAGCGTTTTGCCCGATTCACATGCTTATTGCGCGAATCGCTCGAGTTGGAAAATCTGTACTTCAGCGGACATTCGCGCCAGGTTAACCAATCAGGAGCTTTCTCTTGTAGGGGAGTGGTTATGACATAGCGCCTGTTGGGGGGGGTTCATCAAAGTGGGCTCGGCTCAGTCTGAAGCACCGCTGAAAGCCTCCATCATCCAGGTATAGTTTTTGGAGGAGTTTATGAGCTCACAAAGCTGGGTGCACCTCAGAATGGATCTAGTGGACTCTGACACGGCTCTAAACGAATCGAATGTTTTTCAGTCTTCCTAAAGCACATAAACACAGCTATTCTCTTAATAAAATCAGTGTTAGCCAACTAAGCTAGAGTCACCGGGCAGACAGAAGCCCTGCCCATGATGCGAATCAGCATCTATTGTGAAGTGAATTTGACGCGCGAATAAAACGAGTAAACTGAAAATGTTCATGCGCAGATAGCGTGATTTATATCCACGTACCACATCTGGTGTGAACACAGCATAAGAGTCAGTTGCATCGTGCCATAGCGCATTTGCTATTTACATGGCAGACTATGTAAGTGGAAAAACTGAACGCTTCACAAGCGAGAAAACAGTTAAGCGCGAGGATAAAGAACGAGCCTCCTCCATTCAGCCTCTTTACTTTCTCTTTACATTACCTCTTTACTTTACTCCGTTACATTCGTGGAGTAAGGAAACTGAAGACATCCATTAGCCTACATATTTAATTTAGTTTGTTAAGCGCAAAGATTTGTTTCAAAACTATTTCTAAATTCAGTTCTAATTTCCAGCAAACTAATAAATGAACAATAATAATGAAGTGTGGTCAAAACACTGAGTTATATCCAAACACACGTCCTGTTCTTATGCATCCATATGGGGATGCAGACGTCTCCAAAACCCGACAGGTGGACAAATCTAAACTTGTGTTTATTAAAACAAATATAAATATGCATATAATAAATAATACTGCTAATAATAATAACATTATACTAATGAAAATTGTGATGAATAAACTGAAAAAGCCCCTTCGAGGTGAAGAAGGCATGGAGGCAGTGGTTTTTATATTTATGTAGAAAATAATAATTTTGTAACATTTTAATCCTTTCATTTTTTATATGTAAAGATAAATGTATATTGCTGTACATCCTGTGTGTATTAAGCAATGTGTAAGCGTTTGGACGTGCTCTGCGCTGGACTTTAGACCAGGTTTTAGTTGGTCAATGGCGTGGTCTATTTCATTTCTTCAAAATAGCAAAGCGCCAACAATACGCCTTAACACACCTCCTTTATAGACCAGCACACCCATGAGTCCACAAAGTGGCACAAATGGATTTGCTATTTAAAAACGTGGTGCAAAACGTGAACTTTAGGGTTGGACTGGTCTGAAAATAGCAAAAAAACATGCCATACACGTCTTGTGCCTTATTGCGCCGGGTGTATGATAGGGCCCTTCATGTTTCAGCTGAGATTACGTCAAACATCAGACAAAAATGCACATTTCAAAGCACTTCACAAGACCTTTAAATGTAAAACTTTTGACCACCTGTGTCATTGAATAGAATTGAGCCAGTGTAATGTTCACTCACACACACACGGGTTCGCTCAGGCCGTGCAGGTATGTGCAGTGGCCGTGGATGCAGTAATCCACATGAGAGGTCAGGCAGGGGTCAGCGGTGGTGCTGCGGCTCCGGTGACTGGATGTGTGATTAGGCTGAACAGGAGTGATGTGTTTATTCCTTTTTCTTCCTTTGTTCTTCTTACGTCCGGAGCGCTTGTGGTTCTGCTCGTCTCCTTTACTGACTTGGGTTACTGAAAGAAACAAGATGTGTGTGAGAACATTTGTTTACACTTAAATTATTATTAAAGGGACAGTTCACCCAAAAATAAAAATGTCTGCAGCATTTACTCACACTCATATGGTTGTAAGCTTTTATTACACTTAATTTTAAGTCACAATACACACTATTAACAAATAAAATTAAAATTAATTAATATTAGCTCAATAAACTACTAATGATCTGCTTATTAATAGTTAGTAAGGTAGAAGTAGGGTTTAGGTTTTGGGTAAGATTAGGGATGCAGAATAAGATCATACTTTATAACTAATAATAATAATTAATGGCGACACAGTGGCTTAGTGGGTAGCGATGTCGCCTCACAGCAAGAAAGTCGCTGGTTCGAGTCCCGGCTGGCCCAGTTGGCATTTCTATGTGGAGTTTGCATGTTCTCCCCGTGTTGGCGTGGGTTTCCTCCGGATGCACTATAGGTGAATTGGATGAACTAAACTGGCCATAGTGTATGAGTGTGTGTGTGTGAATGTGAGAGTGTATGGGTGTTTCCCAGTACTGGGTTGCAGCTGGAAGTAAAACATATGCGGGATAAGTTGACGGTTCATTCCGCTGTGGCGATCCCTGATGAATAAGGACTAAGCTGAAGGAAAATTAATGAATGAATAATAGTTAATATCTTAATAAAAGTGTAATGTAAAGTGGGATGCAGACAAGGTGCGGATGCAGACGAGGTGCGAATCCAAATGCAGGTTTTATTATACTGAGAATGGTCAGGCAAGCAACGGTCATAATCAGGAGCAGATGTATGTAGGCAAATCCAGTGTCGTAGTTGAATACACAGACAGATGGTCAAAAGGCAGGCAGCAGACAGAAATAAACAATAAAACAAAGTGAGGGTCAAAAACACGGCAAGACAAGGCAAGGAAAATGTGTCGTAATATTCACAATACGGTACAACAAGACTCAGCAACGTGTGTGTGTGTGTGTGTGTGTGTTTGAAAGGTGTATAAATAGCCTGTGTAATTAGTCCTGAACAGCTTCAGCTGTGTCTGTTTGCAATCATGGGGATCTAGGCCAGGTGTGGGAGGGGTGGATGACTGGATATGTAGTTCTTTTGCTGGAAGATTTGTAGTTCGCCAGTGATCTGCATGGGCTAGATCGCTGGTGACTGTGACAAAAAGGAAGGTAATAAGCTATGTTGTTAATAGCATGAATTGTGACTTAAACTAAAGTGTTGACAATTTATTTTGTCAGGTGAACACAAAACAAGTTATTCTGAAGAATGTTGGGGGAAAAAAAGCATCCATTGGCATCCATAGTAGAGATAAAAAAATACTATGGAAATCAATGGCGTTTTTCATCAGCATTCTTCAGTGTATCTTTCTTTGTGTTCAACAGGTTTGAAACAAACAGTGGATGAGAAATGATGACAGAATATTTATTATTGGGTGAACTTTCCCTTTAAATGTCTGCAGAAACAGAATAGTTTCAAAAACGTTATTTAATATTATGTTTATTTGTTTTTAGAGTGGATTACACTGTTTGAAATTAATGAATCAAATCAAAATCAAATCATCAAGTCACTGAGGAAATATTTCTCATTGTTATTAACTTAAAGAGGTCCTATTATGCTTTTTTTACCCTTTCAAAATCTTGTTTAAGCATGAAAAAACTCTCGAGCAGAAGTAAATCTCTATATCAGTCACACAGTTTCTGAACTCGAACTTCTCTATTGTACTCCTCTGTTTTCTTTCTGAAGCAAACATGTCACAGTATCCTACATTAAATAATACAGCCTGGTTGAGCTGTATTAGTAGTGTGCTGTCATCATGTCCACTTTTACAGATCTAATATGCTAATTATAATTATTACCCAATCAATTTTCATAAGCATAACCAGGCCCAAACAGAATTAGTTTTGCTATTTCTGCACAGAATTTATATAATTTAAAGAGTATAGGAGCTAAAAACGGTTTTATCTTTTATTTACAATCCAAATCCAATTTAAACCACCTAATTTAATAATATAATATAATATAATATAATATAATATAATATAATATAATATAATATAATATAATATAATATAATATATTATAATATAATATATTATAATATAACACATCCACTAAAAGAAAATATTACTTTATAAATTGCATTATACACAAATAATCTAAACATTGAGACATTAACGATGAGTTCAGATTTCATGCGGGCCTGGACATGATTTGCTAAAATTATGTTATTTAAGCTTTTGATATAACCTTGTATATATTTCACGACTGATGCAAAAGAGAGGTTAGTTTAATACTCACATGGCACATCATTTGTGTGTCTGTGCTCAAACACTCAAGAATTTAAACTGAATAAACTTTAAAAATCATCCTGTGTAAGTAGAGTGACAGAAGCATAGACTATAAAGGCTCCGCCGTCTTTTAGAAAATACATTTAAATAATTGAAATTTACTGTATTTAGTTTATTTAAATGATGTTTTGGGGCAGCACGGTGGCGCAATGGGTGGCACAATCGCCTCACAGCAAGAAGGTTGTCGGTTCGAGCCCCGGCTGGGTCAGTTGGCATTTCTGTGTGGAGTTTGCATGTTCTCCCCGTGTTGGCGTGGGGTTTCCTCCGGGTGCTCCAGCTGGAAGGGCATCCGCTGTGTAAAACATATGCTGGATAAGTTGGCACATGTTTTACGCAGCGGATGCTCTTCCAGCTGCAGCCCAACACTGGGAAACACCCATACACTCTTGCACACACCCCGGCCTTCATACACTACGGCCAATTTAGCTTATTCAATTCACCTATAGCGCATGTGTTTGGACTGTGGGGGATACCGGAGCGACCGGAGGAAACCCATGCCAACACAGGAAGAGCTGGGGCTTGAACCAGCGACCTTCTTGTTGTGAGGCCACAGTGCTAACCACTGAGCCACCATGCCGCCCCATATGTTTTCATATGAAAACTGATGTTGATTTTTGTGAGATTCACCCAGTTATTATATTTATAAATCTGTACCTAGATATGCAGTTCATTTTGAAACCTTTCTGACTCATAAATGATGCATTCACAGATTTGATGTGTGTTAGTAAATAAAGCTTAGCACAATTATCCCATTTATTATTTTCCTTTTGATTTCAGGGTCAAATATGAACCCATTGCGCTTTCCCTGCGAGATTCATCCAATTAGTGTTATGTGAATTAAAAATGTGTTGACATATTGATAATTTGAGAACCTTTGTACCTCATAACAAGCTAATTAAAATTCCAAAACGCTTTGATCGGGCAGTAATTATAATTAGGTTAATCTAAGAATAATAGAATCACAGAAGTGTGTGTGTGTGTGTGTGTGTGTACCTTTAAATAAAGGTGGCTCGATGAACATTCCTGATGGATCCTGATCATCATCAGACTCCAAATCTTCCCCCACTGCACTCTGAAGCCCCTCCCCCGATGATGACATCACAGTCACATGATCCAGCACAGATGTGTGAGTGGCAGCTGCATTAATGGTAAACACTGCACACAGAAACACACACACACACACACACACAGTCTATTATACCACAGAAGAAATGTAGCAATGAGGAAAGTTTAGTTTCGGCACAGTTTGTGAATAATAACAGGATCAAAAGCTTCATTATATCACAATGACACATTAACCTCAATTAGGGAATATAAAGAGAGGTTGATCTGCTTAATGTTGTTAATGATGTCGAGTCATCCTGTAAACACCCCGTGCATACTGAACTAAACGAACGGGACGGAAAACATAATAACCGAGTGGAAAACTTGAGGTCATGTAAGGTCACACTGCACCTGCTGCATTTACGACACAAAATCGGAGTCCTTTGTGTGTGCTTTTCTTGTTTAGTAAATATGTAGTCTAGGATCTGATCAATACAGCACTCCATTCAGTCTTACACACACAATATAATCACATGATGTGAAAACTCATTCATCTACTTTCTATAGCACCGCACTAAACAAACAGAGACTGATTATTAAAATGTAAGTTCATCTTTAAAGGGGGCCTATTATGTAAAAATGAGTTTAATAAAGTGTTTAAACCAAGTTGTGTGGTGACCGTTTGTGAATATAACCAGCCTCTAATGATAAAAAATAATTAATTATTTTTTTTATAATCACACTTCATAAAAACAGTCTGCAGAAACACTTTGAATGACATTCTCCTTTTTTATGTGTCATCAGAGGGGGAAAACCCCGCCCATTAGTGACCATCTTTCCCTCATTAGCCTAAACAGCAGCCCTGAGTGAGAAGCAGCCGTCCACCATTAGAGTTTTGAATCTGCTATTATGGTCACACATAGGCATTTATAGCTCCGCCCTCTTTTGAACATTTTAATCTAAAGTGACAGTCACCAAAACGGCACAATTTAGATTAAAGTCTAAAAGGGTCAGTTTCAAAGGGTTATAAAACATTACTTGTGCGGTATTTTGCAGTTAAACTTCACACACACAATCTAGGGATATCAGAGACTTATATTACATGTTGTATAAAGGGGCATAATATCTCCCCTTTAAAATGAGAATCTTCTTCTTTTGAAGACAAACCTCATTGGTTCTTGAGGTAGGTTAAATGTACCACGTGACATGCAAGAATGAATCTCATTGGTTCTCTCGCATCAAGCAAGCACACTTGAGCTTCCATGTTCAAATTTGAACACTGTAAACATTGTTTGCTCATCAGGGGTGCGTTTCCCAAACAACGACGTAACTCGCGGCTGAACTATCATAGTGCAATGCATCGTTTAGCAAAAGAACAATGTAGTGACGAGTGTTTCCCAAAACCCGTAGTTTCTCTGTCGCAGATCCATCGCTTGAACCACGTTAGTTTTAGCGTGAAACGCCCATAATGATGCTTTAAACTGGGTGGAGTAACTTCTTTAGACAACAACCTCATCATTTCTTTGTGCAAATTATATTGTTTTACACAAACACGCATTTAAAATAAAATCCAATATTAGTTTTGGTTAAAACATGCACTCGTTTTACATATTAATTAAAATATATGTAAATGGCACATATAGAGCCAATGTTTGCTTTACTAATATTATTGAGAAGTTGAACATTACATATTCTATTCTAAAACATAAAATCACTTACAAAAGCTAACACTATTCTAATATCATATATAAACCATATAAATAAATAAATAAATAAATAATGAGGTGATTTATTATAAATATATTTACTTTAATAATAATATTAATGATGATGATGATGATGATGATTATTAATATTATTATTATTATTATTTAGGATATTGTTTATTTATTTTAATAAAAAAATACAATTTGACACATGCAAACCACAGCAGAAAGTTCTAACCAACAGGCCCATGTCATATACAGCAGAGAAACTTAATGAATAACCCACAATAAAATAAAAGAATTAACGTATGCTATGTTTTTTATATTCACAAGCTTTGGAGACGTAACATAATTTCCGTTTTTAAATATACCTATAGCTTTCGCCATGAGGCTGTGTTCAAAACGATATTAATGTTTTCGAAGTGCACTGCGAAGGGAGCACAATTGTAAACATGAAGATCGCTAAAACTGAACTGTAAAAATACTTTGAAAGCAAATTACACCTAAGAGAGATTAACTTAATGCTTTTTTATTTTTAATAATTCCAACTTTGAATGTTAGAATGTTCTAAATGAATAGGGCATAGGGGGGATAAGTGGGAATAGAACACAGCCAGGAACTATGCTTCTAACTACAGCTCCAGAGGTGTCGTTTCAAGTGCTCAAGTTTGCGACGCAGTTTGCGAATGTTTATTAGAGAGATGGATTCGGGAAACAGCAAATCAATGAACTATGTTTGTAACGACGGAACTTGCGACCTTAGTTGGCTAACGATGGTTTTGGGAAACGCACCCCAGGCTAATCAGTCAAAATGAAATCTGCTCAACATACACCGTAAAAAATATTGGTTATTTAACAGGTTTCGGATTTATGTTTTTTAAATGAATTGCATTATGGGACCTTGACTTCTGTTCTGTTGACTGTTAATTTACACCAATCCAGACAATATATCACTTCAAACTAGTAAAAAGGTCAATAAAAGTCACTTTTTTTAATCTTTCAACATTACAATTTGTTGTAGGATAAACTTAAAAGATCAAGCTCCTGTAATGCAATTTAAAAGCATTACTAAATGAGAAAAAAACATAAATCACAAAATACAGAAAACTGTTCATTTGCAGATATTTTTTTTACAGTGTATAAACCTATTTCTGGATTTAAACTGTATTAATTCATATAGATTTGAAAATATATGTACACCAGAGAAAAGCCTTTTAATGGACGGACAGAAATCCCTACTATAAATACTAACATTGATGAATGAAAAAGATGAACAGGTTTGTAACAACATTAATGAGAGTAAATAATGGCAAAATATACATTTTGGGAGGTGAACTGACCCTTTAAATGTAGTTTACATGTCAGGGAAATGAATAATAACAGTTTTGTCACGCGGGAGATTCATTCCGGTATTCCTGCAGAACTACAACTCCCAAAACTATTTGCACCCATCAACTTTTGCAACAGCTGACAATAATTCGGACACTCACACACAGACACAACTGTAGCTCGTTTTCACTCATTACATGGACTATACAGTTGAAGTCAGAATTATTAGCCCCCTTTGAATTTTTTTTTCTTTTTTATATATTTCCCAAATAATGTTGAACAGAGCAAGGAAATTTTAATATTTTTTCTTCTGGAGAAAGTCTTATTTGTTTTATTTCGGCTAGAATAAAAGCAGTTTTTAATTTTTTAAAGCCATTTTAAGGTCAAAATTATTAGCCCCTTTGAGCTATATATTTTTTCAATAGTCTACAGAACAAACCATCGTTATACAATAACTTGCCTAATTAGCCTAACCTGCCTAGTTAACCTTTGAAAAGTCACTTTTAGCTGAATACTAGTATCTTGAAAAATATCTAGTAAAATATTATTTACTGTCATCATGGCAAAGATAAAATAAATCAGTTATTAAAAATGAGTTATTAAAACTATTATGTTTAAAAATATGTTGAAAAAATCTTCTCTCGGTTAAACAGAAATTGAGGAAAAAAATAAACAGGCGTGCTAATAATTCAGGAGGGCTAAAAATTCTGGAGGGCTAATAATTCTGACTTCAACTGTATATACACTTAATTTTCTCCTTCACATTGCTTAGGCTTGTTATCCTGTAGCATCACGAAGCGGTTTCCTTGTTTTGTTTTCCATGCTGTGTTTCCAGACCCTTGTTTTGTTTATTGAGTTTTGATTTTAGCCACCTGAACTGATCTCTTCCCATGTGACTCGACTACTCTTTTGGATTGCTCTGTATGATACTGTTTGTTCCTGTGATTGATCTTTGCCTAACTAACTACTCTTTTAAATAAAGACGCTGCATTTGGATCCTTAACTCCCTTGTCAGAACTAATAATTTAATGTGAAATAAAAATAGTTGACGGATTCACTTAAATTAATGCAGGCAATTCATTTAAACTGGTATAAAATTACACTTTATACCTACAATGGATTTCCAGGTTCCATAATGCTATGGTAGCAAATAGTACATGTGTAAAGTATATTGTTAATATTTCCTAATTTCTTCTTTTGAGTTGATATAAAGCCCAAAATAGCAATAATATCATGATGTCTTTTTCTTGTGTCATGTAAAACGCATGTTAAAAGTTATACAGTCCTTTTCAAAAAGGACAGAAAATTTTATTTTCTAATAACAATTCATCTCAGCACTGAATGTTTGGCGTAATGATTACTAAAAGGAGCAGTCAATGATCCATCAATATTAAAATATGCAGAAAGATATTTCAAGTCAGGATATTTTTGGAAAAAATGGTTTTAGACAACGTAAAACACTGTTTGCAACTAAGGAGGTCTCAGTGTTTCCAACCAATGATTCATTTCAACATTGAAACCTGATAATCAGCAAGAAAAAATGTAGACAGAGAGATATTTTTTTCCCATCAGGAGTTATTTGATATCAAGGAAAGGGTGTTTTAAACTGTATCAGAAAGGAGCTGAATGTGAACGTGCAGGAAACTCCCACCCTGAAACACAGCCAGCATCTTAACATTTTTGCTTAGGTGGAGTAAAGTTTTGATGATCACAGATTGACAAAAGATTATTGACAAAATATTTTCTTACGTAGCATTTTGGGCTTCGCAATTATCAAAACATTCTTAAATATACACTGTAAAATGTTGTGTCGACCAGTTTTTATGGGTAACACTTTACAATAGGGTTGTATTAGTTAATGTTAATGCATGTACTAACATAAACAAACAATGAACAATACAATCATTACATTATTTGTTCACGTTAGATAATGAAAATACAGTTGTTCATTGTTAGTTCATGTTAACTCACGTTGAATTAACTAATGTTATCAAGCAAGAACTTGGATGTTAATAATGCATTAGTAAATGTTGAATTATGATTAATAAATGCTGTACAAGTATTGTTCATAATTAGTTCATGTTAGCAAATGTATTAACTACAAAACCTTATTTTAAAAGTGTGACCTTTTTATGTTACTTTAAGTTATCTTGATCATTTTATCAGGTTTCATATTTTAAGCTATACAAATTTAACTTAAGTTAAGTTTAAGTTGAAGAGACTAGAAAAGGTGATCTGATTCAACTTAAAAATTTAAGGCATATTTTTATACTGTGAAGATCAAGACAAAACAAAGATGAAAATCAGCTTAATTCTAAAGAAAATTAGATTTTATTTCATTCATTTTCTTTTCGGCTTGGTCTCTTTATTAATCAGGGGTCGCCACAGCGGAATGAACCTCCAACTAATCCAGCATATGTTTTACGCAGAGGATGCCCTTCCAGCTGCAACCCATTACTGGGAAACACTCATACACTACGGACGATTTAGCTTACCCAATGCACCTATAGCGCGTGTCTTTGGACTTGTGGGGGAAACCGGAGCACCCGGAGGAAACGCACACCAACATGAGGAGAACATGCAAACTCTACACAAAAATGCCAACTGACCCAGCCAAGGCTCGAACCAGCGACCTTCTTGCTTTGAGGCGACAGCGCTACCCACTGCACCACCCCATTTCATCCTCAATTGTCAGATATTATTTTCTTATTTTAAGCATAGAGACAATTTTGATTTGTTTGGGTTTGTTTTTCAGAAAACAACACTTTTCAGATAAATTTATCTTGATTTAAGTTTGTTCCAATATTTCTAGTGGAAAACTAAACAAGAAAAAAACCTTATAGGATGCGTCTGATTTCCTGTTAGATTTAATTGCTGCAATTGTCTGAAAACTGCAGGAAGAAATTCCCGTAGTTCTGGTGTGTGGCAAAAAAATTATTTAGCCTAATAAACGGATTCAGTCCATCAAAGAATAACTGTTATTTTTCCATGCCATTTTAGTCTGCATATACATCATTTAATGGATTAAAGGGGTAGTTAAAAATAACAATTTATTTATATATATATAATAGTGGTGGGCCGTTATCGGCGTTAATGTGCTGCGTTAACGCGAGACTCTTATCGCGCGATAAAAAAAATGTCGCCGTTAATCTATTCTCAAAGTTGGGTTGGGAGCTGGGTCTATTTTACGCAAGCTATGATGACTTTTACATATACTAGCGCGGATGTATACCTGACCGGTGAGCCGTCTGACAAAAGAGCACCCTTCTGAACTGCAGTTCGGCAGTTTCACTTTAACTCACGAACATTTCATTCATGCCATCGTGACAAACTGGTGTATTAGACGCAATTAATGAGTAAGGACTGGTGAGAGTGTTATGGAATTTAATAACGCACGCCAAATAGAAAGAAAAAACTTCCGCATTTCGCGATGTGTGTGTGTGTGTGTGTGTGTGCGGTCCTTTACTGACAGCCGCGTGTGGATCTTGTCGGAAAATATGGCGAAAGGTCCTAAAGACCGCGGTGTTTACTTCAATAGTGCCACTAATATATGCATACTCCACATGTCTTAATTCGATTTCTGTTCAGTTCAGTTATGACTTTAGTGGGATTAAGGTCATCAAAAATCACTGTTTTGGAGCTTATGTAGACCTACAGTTCAAAATTCATGTTTAACTGAATAAACAGTTAGTAAACACAAGTACATCTTATTGAACATCATTTATTTTCATCACCAATTATCATAGTAGAACAGTTTCTCAAGCGGTTTGTGATGCATTTTGGAAACCGCAGATGAGCCTCTGGTCTAATGTGCCACCTGGCTGGAGAAACCCGTTCTCAAAGACTTGTTATTTTGGTAGCACACATATTCTGAATGCCTTTGGCAGAATTCAAATGAGCCATTTTAATCTAGATTAATCTAGATTTAAAAAAAATTAATCTATGCCCACCTATAATATATATACACATTGTCACAATCACAAGCGATCCAGGCTTGTAGACTGCCAGGAATCCTTCACTTTCACTCAAGACTACAAATCCTGTCATGCACCACACATTCACACCTGTTCCAGTTTTCCGCTGATTGCTAATACACACAGCGTAAGCTGTTCAGAACTGATTACACAGACTTTAAAAGCAGCACAGACACACACACACTGGTTGCTGATTCTTGTTTATCTGTGAGTGTGAGCATTACGATGCAGTTTTCCTTGTTTAGCCTAGCCGTGTTTTGACCATTTGCTTTGTCTATTTTGATTCATTGCTGCCTGTACCAACTATTTGCCTGTTCTTTGACAACGACTTTGGATTGCTTTGAATGTACCTGTTTGACTCTGTTGACCATTGCCTGCCTGACCATTCTTGTAATAAACTGCACGTGGATCCTCAACCCCGTTGTCCAGCATCCTTCACATAACATATACTGTATACAGTATATAAAATTTGGGGTGTCACGGTGGCACAGTGGATAGCATGATCACCTCACTGCAAGAAGGTCGCTAGTTTGAGCTCTGGCTAGGTCAGTTGGCATTTCTGTGTGGAGTTTGTATGTTCTCCCCGTGTTGGCATGGGTTTCCTCCGGGTGCTCCGGTTTCCCCCACAGTCCAAACACATGCGCTATAGGTGAAATGAATAAGCTAAATTGGCCATAATGTATGTGTGTGAATGCAAGAGTGTATGGGTGTTTCCTGGTTATGGGTTGCAGCTGGAAGGGCATCCTCTGCGTAAAACATATGCTGGATAAGTTGGAAGTTCATTCCGCTGTGATGACCCCTGATTAATAAAGGGACTAAGCCGAAAAGAAAATGAATGAAATATATATAATTTTCTTCTATAAAAGTCAATGTTACCATAAACTGATTAATTATTCATCATTTGTGTTTAACAGAAGAAAGATGAACTGATGAATGATGAATTATTGGGTAAACTTTCCCTTTAAAACTTTTAATGTATAACCACAAAGTGTCACAATATGTTTTGTCTTTATTTGATCTCTATATTAACTATATTCATTCATTTATTTTCCTTCAGCATCAGTAGTTCAGATGTCGCAGAATGAACTTATCCAGCATATGTTTTGCACAGCGGATGCCTTTCCAGCCGCCACCCAGTTCTGGGAAACACCGTCTACTCTCACATTCACATACACACTCAAACACTATGGCCAATTTAGTTTTTTAATTCACCTATAGTGCATGTCTTTTGACTGTGGAGGAAACTGGAGCTCCCGGAGGAAACCCACGCCAACACGGGGAGAACATGCAAACTCCACATAGAAATGCCTACTGGGCCAGTCGGGACTATATCAACTATATATGAACTCAAGTACTTTCCCTTTTATAAGCGGTACACTAAAAAAGAAATTAGTGCAGAAACTATTTTCATTCAGAAATTGTGAAAATATTTCACAATTCTTTAAAAAGAGATAAGTAAAAAAAAAATGTCTAATTTTCAACTTCAAAGAATTATTTGTGAACCTGTACCACAATTACCGTCATTTACTATGATAGGAAAATATTTGGCCAAAAATCTGAAGGTTAAAAAAAATCTAAATAATGAAAAAAATCCACTTTAAAGGAACACACCACTGTAAAAAAAATGGTCAATTTTACATAAATCATAGAATCGGATTAGACTATTGGCATTGTGCTAAAAATTTAATTGTGTACTACAACCAGAGAAAAAAGAATGTTGCTATTTCCTAGGCCACTTTGATAAGGAACTATACTTTCGTTTTGGTGTAATAATCAAGAACTTTGTATTTTTTTACATTTGTATCTTCTACTAATACTCAAATAGGAACCTATTGGCATGTAGTTGCAATGCAACTTTTCTTCAACAAAATGTGCAATAGGGACCATCAAAATAAAGACTTGCCAAATATCTTTAAGACACATGATCTTTCCTTAAAGAGCCCCTATTTTGCATTAAAAATGCGATATTTTGGTATTATTAGAGGTCTTCAACAACATCCTGATATGTGTGGAAGGTCGAAAAACACTTTCATTGTCTTATAATATGCATTTATTTGTACCTAATTATCCCAGCGACTCCCATATGAATCGTTCAGCGATTAATTTGTTCCCAAACCCCTCCTTAGCACGAAGCTAATCTGCGCTGATTGGACCGATGACTCAGTCTGTTGCGATTGGTCGACTGCGTTCAGCACGAGACAGAGAGATAAGCCCACCACGGCTACAGTATGAAATAGCAGAAAGTATGTGAGAGCCCAATGCAGGAATGCAATAAAGCAATGTATTTAAACACCAGCATAATACTCTACTCTTAACCCTAACTCCAAGTAATAACAACGACACCCATTCAGTATTAATACACACAGTGGTAAAAGTTGAACAATTTTGAAAATTGACCGTGCCGCACGTGTGAGAAACAGCTGATGGTGGCTATAGCAAAGACAACATGTTATGATCCGGAGGAAGAAGAAACTGGTTCATTTGAACTGTAAAAGTTACTGACAAAGTCCCATAGTCTCTGCTGCTCCTTCAATAGCAAACGGCCGTCGAATCCCGCGTTGCAGCGCAGGTTATTGTATCAAAAATCTGGAAAATGACAGGAACAAACAGCTCTAGGTTGGCTATACTGTGGTGTTGTTGTGAAAATGAACTTTAACCCTTTATTTCCCGCAGTCAAATCTCCATCTATCAGTGATCGTCAGCTTCGCATCATGATCAGTCCAGTGATCCCCTGCACCTCCGCTAGTGTGTGGAGGGAAAGCGCGTTCACATTTTACCGGAACTAAGAACATATTTGGTGATGTATCGTATTGACGTCGATGCGATCAAATAAAAGATCCAAACCCAACTCGATTCGTTTATTCGACTCTGAGTCAAATATTTCGCTAAAATATTTCATTAAAGAATCAATAGTTTTAAACAAGGTGCACTTTCAGATTTAAACCTCAGCTGGATGTTTTCATTCACTTAGAGCTGTGTTACACACTGCATGGAAGCAAACTTTGTCTATTCCCAAAAACAATCCTGTGCAACATACACTAAAAACAAAACAAAAAAATGTAGCTGATTGTTCAAGCTACTTACTTAAAATGAGCTGAAACAACACAATTATTGAGTTTTTTTTGGGGGACAACCTAATTGTTTTATGTTCAATCCACTTAAATTTGTAAAAACAATTAAGTTAACAGTCAATTTGTGTTGGGACAACATGAAGGAATTGTCAGGAACTCTGCATTTTTTACAGTGTAAGACTAGTTTTGTCATCCAGGGTCACATATTTGAAGCATTTAAACATGCACTGCAGTCAAACAAGTCTGCGCGAAGAATGTTTGTGTAAATGCATTTGATCTGAACACTCCTACCGACTGGAATTGTCAAAGAAATTCCTTTCCTAAAAACACACACACACACATACACACACCTATTATTGTGTGCCTGGATGACCTTTCTAGCGTTATTTCAGAATGCTAAATATACATATTTAAGACGGCGGTGTGACGCCCTAATCCTCTCTTCTTGGCCGTGAACAATAAGCGTTTTATGACGTTGAACATGACAACAGATTGAAGTTGCGTGGTGTTCTGGCATACACCTATATGGGAAAAGCCAAAGCTCACAGATATTCACAGACATGTTACTACAAGCTGATGCAGTTTCCCACAGCCCAGCCTGTCTGGAGACGCAAACACAATCACCACACTTCAATCAAGCTGAGAGTTCAAGCTAGTTCTGAAGGATGTTTACTACCCTACAGTCTTTAATATTCATCACAGGCCACCTGACATTAATTTACAGTAAAAAAAAAAAAAAAAATTATATATATATATATATAAGCTAAATGAACAAAATGTATAGTCAGCATGTTTTGACTACTTTTTACATTTTGTTGTTATTTTTTCATTGAAATAGGGTTTTATTTTTATGTTTGCCCACTTTTTGACTTTTTATGTTGTTTAAAAGATTTATTTTTAATTGATTTACTGATTTACAGATCAAATTAATTTCTAAAAAGCAATTAAAAATATTAGAAAAAAGCATATATTCTCCAACATCCATATTTTTGTCCACTTTCTGACGATTTATGCTGTCACTTTTCATTATTAGAAAAGGATTTATGTTTATTTTTGCCCATTTTTTTATGTTGACATATTTACAAATAATGGAGATGAATTTACTTTTGCCTACTTTTTACTTCATGTTGTTCTTTTTTGATTAATGGAAGATTTACATTCTTCTATACAAAGTATATACAAATAATTTCTAAAAAGCAATCAGAATATTTTAGAATAAAGCAAATATTATCAAACATTTAACAAGGATTTTGACCCATTTTTTGACGATTTATGTTGTCATTCTTTTATTACTAGAGAAGGATTTATGTTTATTTTTGCCTGTTCTTTTAAGTTGCTATTTTTTCACTTAATAGAGATGGATTTAGTTTTATTGTTGTCTAGTTTTTACTTTTTATGTTATTTTTTGATTAATAGAAGATTTATTTTTACTTATTTTAAAGATTTTGAAATCAAAAATAAAATAATTTCTAAAAAAGCAATTAGAACACTTTAGAATAAAGCATGTATTCTCAAACATTTGAAAACAAGGATTTATTTTTTGCCCATTTTTTGACGATTTATGTTCTCATGTTTTACTTCACATTGTTCTTTTTTGATTAATGGAAGATTTATTTGTACTTTATTTGAAAGATTTTGCAATCAATAATACAAATAAAAGTTGTAAAAAGCAGACAGAATATTTTAGAATAAAGCATGTATTTTCAAACATTTGACGACGAGGATTTATTCTTATTTTTGCCCATTTTTCTGATGATTTATTTTGTCATTCTTTCATTACTAGAGAAGGATTTATGTTTATTTTTGCCTGTATTTTTTATATTGCTTTTTTCATGTAATAGAGATGGATTTATATAGTTTTGTCTACTTTTTACTTCATGTTGTTTTTTTATTATTATTTTACTGAATTTGCAATAAAAATTACAAATAATTTCTAAAAAGCAATCAGAATATTTTAGAATAAAGCATATATTATCAAACATTTTACAACAAGGATTAATTTTTATTTTTGCCCACTTTCTGACGATGTATGCTGTCATTCTTTCATTATTAGAATAGGATTTATGTTTATTTTCACTCATTTTTTAATGCATATATTTTTTTAAATATTTTTTCAAATAATAGAGATGGATTTACTTTTGCCTACTTTTTTACTTCATACTGTTCTTTTTTTATTAATGAAAGATTAATCAGAATATTTGAGAACAAAGCACATATTCTCAAACATTTTTGCAACAAGGATTTATTTATATTTTTGCCCACTTTTTGACAATTTATGTTGTCATTTTTTCATTACTAAAATAAAATAAAATTATTTATTTAAAATTGAAATTAAAAACTATCAAAATATTTTAGACTATTTAGATTTGCACACAAAAACAAAACATACGATTTAATATTATGTGATGAATTCTAATTATTTTATTTTTTCTCAAGGCTGAAAAATGCTGGTTTTAAAGCCCTCTAAGATTTCCAGGTTTTTCAGTTCAAGCTAAGAATAATGTAAGACAGGGTCAGATAGGGATAAATAAAATAAAATAAAATAAATAACAATATCTAGCACGATCGCCTCACAGCAAGAAGGTCGCTGGTTCGGGCCTCGGCTGGGTCAGTTAGCATTTCTGTGTGGAGTTTGCATGTTCTCCCTGCGTTCGTGTGGGTTTCCTCCGGGTGCTCCGGTTTCCCCCTTAAGTTCAAAGACATGAAGTACAGGTGAATTTGGTATGCTAAAATTGACCGTAGTGTATGAGTGTGTGTGTGAATGAGTGTGTGTGGATGTTTCCCAGTAATGGATTGCGGCTGGAAGGGCATCCACTGCGTAAAACATATGCTGGATAAGTTGGCGGTTCATTCCACTGTGGGGACCCCAGATTAATAAAGGGACTAAGCCAAAAAGAAAATGAATAAATTATATAACAATGTCTTTAAAATTAAAATTCTAAAAAGCAATCAAAATATTTTAGACTATTTAGATTTGCACACACAAACATAACATAACATTTAAAATTCATTAATGAATTCGAATGATTTATTTCTCAAGGCTGGAAATGGTGGTTTTAAAAGCCTCCAAGATTTCCAGGTTTTTCAGTTCAATCCTGAATTTGGCAAGCTAATAATAATGTAAGACAGGGTCAGATCAGGATGGAGAAATAAAATGAAATAAAAATAACAAAGTCTTCCAAACAAAATGTCTTAAAAGCAATCTAAATATTTTAGATTATTTAGATTTGCACACAAACACAACATTTAAAGTAATCTAATGAATTCTAATGATTTTTTCAAGGCTGGAAATGTAAATTAAGATTTCCAGTTGAAGTTTTTTTTCAGTTCAGTCCTGAATTTGGCAAATAATAATGTAAGACAGGGTCAGATCGGGATGGAGAAAAGCGAACTCACCGACACAGAGCAGCAGAGAGGAGAGGCGCTGTGGGTTCATGGCAGCTGACAGCTCAGTTCCGCGTTGAGTTTCTGTTTGTCATCTACTTATCAGCCAGGAGGAGCTTTTATAGGGAGGTTTCCCTTCACATAGCAGAGAGAATGTGTGTTTTTATTGCTGCCTGTTCTGCTGGCGCCCTTTGTGAATGATTGACGAGAGTCGATCTGTCTGTGGAATTGATCCGATGCTAATTCATACTCATTTTCCGTTTCACGTCACTGGACTGCTATATCTATTGTTGTGATTTCAATGGGATACACTTCTATACAAATAAACATGAATGTTGCTTGTGTATATTTTATTTTGATGGTCAACTATGACATGTGATATTATTAGCCCTGCAGCAAAGTTTTAATTATTGTTTAAATATTTCCCATGTGATGTTTAATGAAGCGACTACACATTTTAAACACAATATTTTTTATAATTGATTTCTTATAGCAAATTTCTTTTGTCATTGCCATGATGACAATACATAATATTAGTTATTTTGTAAGATACTAGGGTGGCACGGTGGCTGACTGGTTAGCACTGTCGCCTCACTGCAAGAAGGTCACTGGTTCGAGTCCCGGCTGGGCCAGTTGTCATTTCTGTGTGGAGATTGCATGTTCTCTCCGGGTGCTCCAGTTTCCCCCACAGTCCAAACACATGCACTATAGGTGAACTGGATAAACTAAATTGGCCTTAGTGTATGAGTGTGTGTGAATGAGTGTGTATGGGTGTTTCCCCAGTTCTGAGTTGTGGCAGGAAGGGCATCCGCTGTGTAAAACATGGAATAGTTGGCGGTTCATTCCACTGTGGCGATCCCTGAAATAGAGACTAAGCCAAAGGAAAATGAATGATTGAATGTAAGATACTAGTTAAAGTGCAATTTATAGGCTTAACTAGGTTAATTAGGCAGGTCATTGGACAGCAGTGGTTTGTTCAGTAGCCATTCAAAATAATAATAATAATGGGTGATGCGGTGGCGCAGTAGGTAGTGCTGTCGCCTCAAAGCAAGAAGGTTGCTGGTTCGAGCCTCGGTTGGGTCAGTTGGCGTTTCTGTGTGGAGTTTGCATGTTCTCCCTGTGTTCGCGTGGGTTTCCTCTGGGTGGTCCGGTTTCCCCCACAGTCCAAAGACATGCGGTACAGGGAATTGGGTGGGCTAAATTGTCCGTAGTGTATGAGTGTGAATGAGTGTGTATGGATGTTTCCCAGAGATGGGTTGCAGCTGTAGGGCATCCGCAGCGTAAAACATATGCTGGATAAGTTGGCAGTTCATTCCACTGTGGCGACCCCAGATTAATAAAGGGACTAAGCCGAAAAGAAAATGAATGAATGAATAATAATAATAATAATAATAATAATAATAATAATTTAAGGTGGATGAAAAAAACAAGATTCTTCAGGGGAATTATACTAAATAATAAATATAATAAAATAAATGATAATACATATATTTTTTTTAAAAACTGCTTTAATTGCACCTAAACTAAAAGAAATAAGACTTTCCCTAGAAGAAAAATATTATAGGAAGTGTGAAAATGTCCTTGCTCTCTCAAACATCACTTGAGAAATATTTAAAAAAGAATTAAAACTTCATATGAGGGCTAATAGTTTTGCCTTCAACTCTAGCTATACGTAAAAGAGTTTATTTTTAGTCAGAAGCTGCTTGTATATTTCACAAATAATTATAAATAGGCAGGTAACACACTAAATTAACCATGCAATATTAAAGTAAATTTTGGTGTAGAGGTCAAATTACCACAAACAAATGACAAGCAACATCAAACAAGTCATTTTGATTTAGAGCAGGGGTGTCCAAACTCGGTCCTGGAGGGCCGGTGTCCTGCATATTTTAGTTCCCACCCCAATTAAACACACCTGAACCAGCTAAACATGCTCTTTCTAGGTATACTAGAAACTTCCAAGGTGGTGTGTTGAAGGAAGTTGGAGCTAAACTATACAGGACACCGGCCCTCCAGGACCGAGTTTGGACACCCCTGATTTAGAGAAAATCTTTTTTGTTAATTAGCAGTTTCTGTATTTTGTGATTCACAAGTGTTTTTCGTTTATTTACAGTTGCTTTATGGGATGTTGACATTTTATTGACATTTTAATCGTTTGAAAAAATGTATAAGAAATAATATATAGAGAAATAACTCTAAAGAATAGGGGTGTAACAGATCACGGTTGATCTGATTCGTGCGGATCACAACCCACGGTTCGGAACATACATGACCCGCAGATTAATAAAAAAAACATTTAACTTCACAAAATGTGTAATGATCACAGAGAGATCCCCTCTCGCATCTTTCAAATCACATGTATGAAAACATTTTGGCTTTCCTGTAAAATGTAGTGATGACGGAGGAAGTTGTAGTGGGTTACTCAGAATGTGGTGGGTTTCTTAGGTTATTAAAGGTGTTTATGTCACTACTTGTTTAGCCTGCGTTAATGATGCATAATGCATAAATTATGAATAAAGGTAATTTGCATATGTTAATTAATCCTTCGAATCGCTGCATTCAAATCTGTGTTTGAAAAACGCAAAAAGAGATTCAGTCTTTAGTCTTTTGAGTTAGTTATGAAGTTACAAATAGTCAATTAACAGAATTACTGGGATAACAGTTTATAGTTTAGATAAAATCACTGATGTTTATGGTAAAGATTAAAATCAGTCATATGCATTTAACTTGACGCTCGTAAATGAAAGTTGTAGGCAGCAATTACATTATTTAACCAATAGGTGGCGACAACCAGCCATCAAAAATATGCCACTGAATAATTCTTCAAACATAATCCATCTAGCAATGAAACATGAAGTTTAATGAGTGAATAACTGAATCATTTATTGAAAACGAGATTAAAAATAAATATGGGTTGTACAAATTATAATGTTAGATTTATATATTTAGCGTTGTAGTAGTAACAGTGTATTTTTCACAGTACTGGATATTTTACTATTTATTTTTATTCAGCTGATTTTTTAAGCTTCTTTTATTCTTCATTTTATTATTAATAAAATTACAGGTTCTAAGTTCTGTTTGTTAAAACCAAAAGTTTCTTGCAGTGCTGTTTTTGTAATAAATGTAAAGCAAATTACATTTGTCTCCTCACCTTTTTGGCTGATCCGAAAAATGGTCAGATCCATGACAAAAAAACCTAATGTGATCCGATCCATGAGATTTGTGATTCATTACACCACTACTAAATAATAGAAAATGTATTATTATTTATTACAAGGTTTTTGTAGCGTAATAGTACAACACCAACCCAGACAATAGATCACTGCAAACTATTAAAAATGTCAACAAAAGACACTTTTCGAATTTTCACACTAAAAAGTTGTTAGAAGAAAGATCAAGGTCACACAATGAA
Source organism: Danio kyathit (assembly GCA_903798195.1). Classification (NCBI taxonomy): domain Eukaryota; kingdom Metazoa; phylum Chordata; class Actinopteri; order Cypriniformes; family Danionidae; genus Danio; species Danio kyathit. The sequence goes on along the minus strand of LR812523.1, from coordinate 8,309,458 downwards.
ATTCAAAAGCATAAATAAACAGGGGAAAATAAGAAATAAAAAAAATAATTTTTACAGATATTTTTAACACTGTAGGTGTTGGAACTCTGAGTCACTGCATTTGAATTTGGCCTTAAATCTTTGGCATATCTTGGATGGAATATAAGACACATCACGTCTGGAATAAAAAGAATGAAAAGAATGAGATTGCTGAAGAAGAAATGCACTAGACAGATAAAAGGAAGCCAAAATACCCCAGCACACATACTTATTCTGTGGCTTTGTGTTAATGTGGCCTCATTGGTCATTAAGTACGATTACCCGAGCTGTACTTTGAGAAAAAAGAAAAGGTACAACCGTTTGCTTTTAGATGGGTTTACCACGTGTTTATGCATCTTAAATGTTTGTGCATCTCATGTCATGTACCTCAAATCTGCATAGAAATGAGTTTCTGAAGAGCCCAGAAGGAAGAATATAAAACTAATGAGCCTGAACCATTAGCACAGAACACACTTACTGAAAAAACACACCATTAGAGGCGGTTCACAGAATTTAAAACACATTTTCTGACACAGATGGATGAATATTAGGGCTGCACGATATTGGAAAAATCTGATATCGTGATATTTTACTTTTCTGCGATAAATATTGTGATATGAATAGTTTCAGAAGATGGTTTGAATAGCTCAATTTGACAGTTTTCTAGGGAGTCGAACAGTATAGTGATACAGAAATGTAATAATCAAAATGCAAAAAAAATGCTTTTCTTACTTTGTTTTGTCTTGTTTCTAGTCGAAATATCTAAACATTTCTTAGAACAAGTAAAATATTGGGTAACACTTTATAATAACTACACACTATGAACCATTTATTAAGCATTAGCAAATAGTGAATTCATTATCTGTTAAGGATTAACTCTACATTAATAAACATTAGTAAGCAGTTTATAACTGAAGCTACTAATGCTCTATTCTTGACTTATGAGCACATTTATAATGTGCTTAATAATTGTACTTTCATCCTTTGTTAATGATTTATTTTTCATGACTAAATTAAGTATTGCATTATTTACAAACCAGTTATTTGAGAGTAGTTGGTTGTTTATTAAGATCATTCAGAATGAGTTAGTAAAGGATTAATAAACTATTCAAATTAACATTTACAGTTCTTATTATTCAGTCGTACACTAATGGTTAATTTGTGTGTTAATAAATGCTTTCAACCTCATTCAGTTTTGTGACCTAATCTAAAGTGAGGGCTATTTATGCTTTATAAATCCCTTATAAATGACAATTAAAGGCTCACTTATATACAATTTATATACACTTATATCACTTATATAAACTGCATCAAATAAAAAATAAATCTTTGCAATCTTAACTAAAATAAACTTACTGTACAGTTTAAACATTGCATCCTATTATATTGTTAAATTATAATATTGTTGTTGTTTTATCCAATTTTATGTCTTATTTTGACACTCTTTACAGTTAAACTTTACAGCAATTTTACTTTAGATAAGATTACAAATATTATTGTTTATTTGACACTGAGCCTTTAATTGTGATTTTATAAGGGATTTATGAAGCAGAAATAGTCCTCACTTCAGATTAGGTCACAAAACTACATGAAGTTGAGTTAATAAAGCATTTATTAACATACATAGTAACCATTACTACATGCCTGAATAATAAGATATATAAATGTTGATTTCAATGGTTTATTAATCATTTAATTACGCATTCTGAATCATCTTAAAAACCTCTAACTACTCTTAAATACAAATGATTTGTAAATAATGCAGTATTTAATTTAGTAATGTAAAATAAATCATTAATAAAGTATGAAAGTACAATTATTAAGCACATTATAAATGTTGTTACAAGTCAATAGTACAGCATTTTTAGCTGCAGTTATAAACTGCTTACTAACATTTAATTAATGTAGAGTTAATGCTTAACAAGTAATGAATTCACTAGATGCTAATGCTTAATAAATGATTTATAGTGTGTAGTTATTATAAAGTGTTCCCAAATATTGTTTCGTTTTCACTGTCAGAAGAAAAATAAAGAGGTTTTTTGCTTGTTTTGAGGAATTATCTGCCAATGGGGTACATGAAAGTAATCTTGTTTTTGCTTTGAAATGTAGATATTTGCACTAGAAACAAGAAAAAAATGTTAAGAAATGTTTTTTTTTTTTTTTTGCATAAATTTCATATAAATACAGTGATTAATCACAATTCTGTAGCTCCTGGTCAACTATAATTCAGACTGGACATTGCATGTGATTGCGATATAAATGCTGAAACGATATATTCTGCAGCTCTAAAGCATATTAAACTAATTATTACACTTACAACTTCATTTTATGCAAGTGTGTGTTTTAAAATTGGGCCACAGCAAAAAGGTTGCTGGTTCGCGTCTGGGCTGGGTCAGTTGGCATTTTTGTGTGGAGTTTGCATGTTCTCCCCGTGTTGGCGTGGGTTTCCTCCGGGTGCTCCAGTTTCCCCCACAGTCCAAAGACATGCACTATAGGTGAACTGAATGAGTGTGTATGGATGGCGGTTCATTCCACTGTGGCGACCCCTGATGAATAAAGGAACTAAGTCAAAGGAAAACGAATGAATGAATATCTAAAATTCCAAATATTGATATCTGATCATATAGTTGTTTAATGATAACATCAAACTTCTGCTTTTTTGCTGAAAATGCACTGTATACTGTATTAGTCTGGTCTATATACGAACAATGAATGCTATTCTTAGGCAGCTCCCAAAAAAACCTGCCTGAAATGTAAACCAACTTGTCGGTGCAGTCCATTGTTATGCGTATCCTCTAATATTACATGAGTGTTTAGAGAATTAGTGCGTAGAGGAGTTACACTGGCGTTACAGTACCAGAAAAGGTATTAAGTGTAATTAAATCTAATTATTTATCAACGGTCAATGGTTTAGAAACATTAAAATTGTCTGCATTTTTTATTAATTGTTTTTTAAATAATATTAATGTCAAATAATGCAATGTAAGCTTAAATTTAGAACTTTCAGATGGAATTTTTACACTTATACGCTTCTTTATAACACCCAAAATTAAAAGCAAATAGACCTTCAGACAACAAATGTGCTGGAGACAGTGTGGGCAGGCAGAAGCAGATCATACCCATATCTTCTGGAGCTGTGGGAAAATTCAACAGTTTTGGGATGATGTGCAGATTGTTATTTCTGAGGTGTCTGAATACAGAGTTCCTAGGACAGCATTATTGTTGTTTATGGGAGATATTAGGGACATTGTCCCTTGAGGTGACCAATATTTGTGTAAGATTCTTCTTGTGGCATGCAAAAAGACTATAACAAGGAACTGGCTTAAAGACCTTAAAACGTAAGCAGTGGTTTGAGATAATTCAAGTAATGGAAAAACTGACATTTATGTTGAGGCTGGTAAAAATGGTTGATATATAGGAAATATAAAGACATCCCCATTTAAGTGAATGGTACTGTAATTGGAAGAGATATAGCAATCCACATAAAAAGTTTACTTGGTGTATATGTACGTGCATATTGATAATGTATGTATGTAATGATATATGTTAGCATGCTTTTTCTGTTAAATTATTGTTCTGTGTTGTAAAAAAATAAACTAAATAAAAATAAAATATATATAAATATATATACGTACACTCACTGGCCACATTATTAGGTAAACCTTACTAATATCGGGTTGGACCCCCTTTTGCCTTCAGAACTGCCTTAATCCTTCGTGGCATAGATTCAACAAGGTACTGGAAATATTCTTCAGAGATTTTGCTCCATATTGACATGATAGCATCACGCAGTTGCTGCAGATTTGCCGGCTGCACATCCATCTCCCGTTCCACCACATCCCAAAGGTGCTCTATTGGATTGAGAACTGGTGATTGTGGAGGCCATTTGAGTACAGTGAACTCACTGTCATGTTCAAGAAACTAGTCTGAGATGATTCACACTTTATGACATGGCGCATTATCCTGCTGGAAGTAGCCAACAGAAGATGAGTACACTGTGGTCATAAAGGGATGGACATTATACATGACAACAATCCCCGGTGTGGTCTTCTGCTGCTGTAGCCCATCTGCCTCAAGGTTGGACATGTTGTACGTTCAGAGATGCTCTTCTGCAGATCTCGCTTGTAACGAGTGCTTATTTGAGTTACTGTTGCCTTTCTTTCAGCTGGAACCAGTCTGGCCATTCTCCTCTGATTTCTGGCATCAACAAGGCATTTGCGTCCACTGAAATGCCTCTCACTGGGTATTTTGTCTTTTTTGGACCATTCTCTGTAAACCCTAGAGATGGTTGTGCATGAAAATCCCAGTAGATCAGCAGTTTCTGAAATATTCAGACCAGCCCGTCTGGCACCAACAACCATGCCACGTTCAAAGTCACTTAAATCTCCTTTCTTCCCCATTCTGATGCTCGGTATGAACTGCAACAGATCGTCTTGACCATGTCTACATGCCTAAATGCATTGAGTTGCTGAATTGGCTGATTAGAAATTTGCGTTAACGAAAAGGTGTTGAAAAGGTGTATCTAATAAAGTGGCCGGTGAGTGTATAAGTGTGTGTGTGTGTGTGTGTGTGTGTGTGTGTGTGTATATATATATATATATATATTATTCCTGCAACTTAAAGCTAAATGTACTTTAGTATCATTGTTATTTAATTTTTTTGTAAGATAGATAAGTTGTAAAACTCATTAAAAGTTAAAATTTAGGTTAAATTTGTTTGTTGAATATGTTTGTAGCAATTCTTTTATAGAATTCATTCATTCATTCATTTTCTTTTCGTGACCCTTTATTAATCTGGGGTCGCCACAGCGGAATGAACCGCCAACTTAACCAGCACATGTTTTTACCCACGCCAACACGGGGAGAACATGCAACATGCAAACTCCACACAGAAATTCCAACTGACCCAGCCGAGGCTCGAACCAGCGACCTTCTTGCTGTGAGGCGATCGTGCTACCCACTGCGCCACCATGACGCCCTTTATAGAAATCATTGCAACATAATATAATAGACATTTTATATGCAGTAACAGTTTTATTTCCCCATATTGCAACATGGGAAAATTAATGATTTTATTTCCTGATGTTTTCAATTGTCAATGCATGTTTAACATTCATTACTGCATGTTTAATTCTTGATTAAAGCCCGCCTACAGAAAATGATGCATTCATATTCAAGTTTGCAGTAATTTATGTGTATTTTTTCTGTTCATATAATATTATGTTGCTTGTTTTACTACTAATAAACAAAACTATAGTATCATTTTTGCGTAAACTGTTTACTTACAAAACTGTAAATCGAAATAGAAATCATTGCAACATTCAAGCTACAGAAATAGACATTTTATATGCAGTAACACAGTTTTATTTCCCCATATGGCAACATGGGAAAATTAATGATTTTATTTCCTGATGTTTTAAGTTTGTCACTGCAAGCCTAATATTTTGTCACCTTGGAATTATAAGGTTCTCTCTGAGTTCTGAATGATTTTGAGATATTGAGCTTCAAAGTTTTTGCATTCCATAGCAAACAGTGCCTGTGTAACATTTGTTTTTTTTTAATAAAACGTCTTAAAATGTAAACAACTTCTAGAAAAACATCCCATAATGTAAATAAATTATAATTTAATAAGAATATGTCAATAACTCAATTTTGACAAAAATGTCAGATAGAACCTTATAATTCTAAGGAGACGATTTGTTACTGCATGTTTAATTCTTGATTAAAGATCGACTACAGAAATGGTTATTAAAATAACATATTGTGTTAGATCTAATAATGAAGTACGGATGCATTCATATTTAAGTTTGCAGTAATTAATGTGTATATTTTTTGTTTGTATAATATTATGTTGCTTGTTTTACTACTAAACAAAACTATAGGATCATTTTTGTGTAAATTGTTTACTTACAAAACTGTAAATCGAAATAGAAATCATAGCAACATTCAAGCTATCGAAATAGACATTTATATGCAGTAATATTTGTTACTGCATGTTTTATTATTGATTAAAGCCAGACTACATAAATGGTTAATAAAATAACACAAATTGTGTTAGATCTAATAATAAAGTACGGATGCATTCATATTTAAGTTTGCAGTAATTAATGTGTATATCTTCCGCCAATCTAATATTATGTTGCTTGATTTATACTAACAAACAAAACTATAGGATCATTTTTGCGTAAACTGTGAACTGTAATTACAATATTGTATATTTTGCAAAAGCCAGGAAAGAATTTCAGCCGATTTGACATGCGCATGCGCAGACTACTTTTCCGCATTGGGTTCATTTACGCTTCCTCATTGACAGCGCCTAAAGGAAGAAAGCAGCGATCCACTGTTTCATTTGCGCTCTTAAGCGTTTTATAAGGCTTATACGTAATTTCGACATCTTAAATAACCCAGAAAGCGTCTTTAAAAGTCTCGGAAAGTTCCTGAAATGTCAAAGCCTCCCCCCAAACCAGCTAAACCAGGTAAGAGGTGCTCATGGAGGACAAGCCTCGGCTAACATACTAAAGTTTTATTGAGTATTCAAAGTGTTTGGCGTTGTTCTTTGTGTGCTAGATATTAAGAAACACGCTGAAATGTATATGAATGCATGCTATTCTGTCTTGCTGAACTTTCTCCGGCGGGTGGAGTTTGGCGTTTCTCCAGCGCAGCGCAACTTTATACGCGCTTTTACGCATTTAACGTACGCAAAATAAACACGTCTGTACATTTATAGTCCAAATAAAGTGAAACGACTTGCTGCAGATAACTCGATTGATTTTGGAGAAAGAAAAAATATATACTCATTCATCAATTGGCTGTAATTCAAATTCTAGTAAGCAACCTATCTAGACAGCACATTTGGTCAACGTGTTTCAATCGGGCATTAAAAGTGCATGCGCAGTAAATTGTGCGTATAATGTCCCAAAATGTTGTCTACACTCTAGATACTTAACATATAGATAGCTAGTCATTTTCTAACAGTGGGCAGTTACTTCCCCTTATGAACAGACTACTTCACTATGCTTAGTGTGCAAATTAAGTCATGTCATTTGGACTGGTGATGCATGATTGAGGTAAAGTTGGTGTTATACATTTACACATTCATTCACTGACAACTTGTGAGGGGGTCCCTATATTGTTTACCATGCTACTTTGAATATTCGGTCAGAAATAGCATGCAAATATGACTTCAAAACAACATTAGCACTATTAGATTGACTGTGTTGTACTTTAATCATCTTTGGCTGCTAATATGACTTCCCTAATTAGAATTAGCAATGGACATTTGTCTGAAAATACAATATTAAGGAGAAAATCCAAATGTGCAAATATAAAACCAACGTTACCCCTATTGATGTATGCTGATGGCAGGCAGAGATAGGTGTTGTGGTTAGAGATAGGGGAATATTGTCTTTTTACAGCATGTATACAAGGTTTAGTTTCAGTTTTAAACATCCTTAAACATCCATCATGCTTTTGACTTGATCATAATTGAATCTTTAGACCTCGAACTAAAGCAAGATGCACTGCAAATTATATACTGACCGACTGTGCTCAGTCAGAGAGCGAAACAAGTTGATGTAATACACATGCCATTTTAAACATCCAATTATTACTTTATTTATTTTTTCTGAAGAATTTTAATGTTTATTTCTGCCTTTGGATCTTTAGATTACAAAACTTAATATGCATTATGATTATTATTATTATTGTTGTTCTGTCACGATATCTTGAAAAATATTAATATTCGATACTGTTTTTGATGCCATGGGAAACAAATTTTGCAACATTAAAGGTATGCAAAAGAAGTAAAAAGGGGAAATAACCATATAATGCTTATATGAGATATGTCAGCAGTCCTTAAAGGTGCTGCATGTCAGTTTTTGACTCATCTAAAGCATAAAAAATACCATAATATGTTTGCAGATATTTAAGAAACATGCTGTGAACATTCCTGTTTATCTAAAAAACAATGCTAAAGTCAGATATTCTATATGTGTTTGTTTTGGTCATTTAAATTGGCCACTGCCAGTTTAGCCAATTATATTTCAGCACCCCAAGTTGCCTTGGTGGAAAACGGCGTATTTCATTCATTCAGTCAGGAAGGCTCTCAAAGTATGTGACTGAAATGCGACCTCCGGTGGACAGTAGCAGACTCTGAAATGAGACGCAGATTCAGAGTTCCACATGAGGTTATTAATTAGCAAATAATATAAGTCCTATGAATGTAAACATTAGGTGAGCAGGTTACATTGTAACCCCGTGTCCTAACAACACGATACATGATAGGCAGTGATAAGCAATTTGGCTGTTTGCACCAGACGAAACACGACAGAAATTTAGATACAGCCATTGAGAAGCACAGAATAGTGCACTCGCTGCACTCCACTGAAATGGTAAGGTTTACAATCTAATTAATACATATTAAACCTTTAACGTTATAAAATATAGATGCTGAATCACTGATATGTGTTGGTTTACACTGAATCACAATTCTAAAGTTCAATTTCGAGCGGTTTATTATTTTTTTTAATAATAATATCCAAGGTTTTTTTTTCAACACATTTATTGTGGTTCTTTTCTATCCTACAATACTTTTTGTTGTGTTACTATTTAAGTGTGTTCCTTTTTTGCTCTGACAATGTAGCTATGTTTTCTATGGTTCTGTTTACTTTGTTATTTACACAACAGCACAGTAGTTCTGTGTATAGTGTTAAGCAGGAGAAAAACCCTGTACTGTATTTATTTATCAAAGATTTTTTTTTAAATTTGAAATGTTGTGCAACAGTTTTAAGCAGGAGAAAAACCTGTACTGTATTTTATTTATCAAAGATTTTGTGCAGCTGTTATTTTTTGTGCAGCTGTTTATTTGTAAACAGGGAGGGGTACATACGAGATGCAGAATCGGACACTCAAGACTCACACACGCATATTTATTGAAAGGGGAAGAAAAACCTATTTGTGACTTGTGTAAGAATATTTTGAAGATAAAGCATATTTTAATAGAATGTGTATTTTTAAATGATGTTAGAGAACGATTTTATTCAGGAAATATTTTAAGTGAAATGTTTAAAATGGTGTCTTCTGGAGCAATTTTAGAATATTTATGTTTAATCAAACTAAAAGATTGTATATGACTTTTTCCGTGTTGTTGCTACGTGTATATTTTTTTGTTATTTTTTTACAATGTATGTTTGTTAAGAAACTGATATGATTATATATTGTATATTTATTATATATATTTTTTTGCCATGAATAGCCAATGCTGCTGATATGGCATTAAAACCTAAATAAATAAGTAAACAGGGAGGGAAACCCCTGTGTTTGAATTATATTTTGCTCAAAAAATGTTTAATAAAGTTTTAATAAAGGCTTTAACTCTCAAGTAACCATTTATGGGAAAATACCACATATATATCGTATACGGTCATTCCTCCTAATATGGATATGAATTAGGGATATGATTTTTTGCCCATATCGCCCAGCCCTAGTTGTGGATAACAAAAACACTCCGTAAGCCACTCAAAATGGTATTGACAATTATTTTCAGATCAAGATTTACCAGTTGTAAATACTGTAAACAGAAGTTCTAAGCATCCTACCCGAAGACGCTGGTCATTATGGCGCCCTCCCTACGGCAACCAAGAAAAAGGTCTATAAAAACTGATCAAAAATACATGTACAACTCACAAATAGGCAAGTCTAAAAAAAGTGACTCTTCAGGAATCTTTTAAGTACTTTATCGATTCTTTACTATCGGAAAGTAAAGAATCATTTAAAGTGGAAAAGTGAGAGTATTTGACTGTTATCTCATGGTAATATCCTCTACTAGTACACTTTAAACAATACGTGGATAGGTCTGTCACGATATCAATTTTTGTTATACGATATATCTCACCAAAATATAATGCGATAAACGATATTATTGTCATTTTAAGACAATAAGTCATTATTACTTATTGTATAATGCCAGAATGACAATATAATATCATCACAATGCAAGTACACTCTTCCAAATAACATGTAATACTTTATTCTTAAGAATGTTTTACTTAATTATAGTCATTTTAACAATTTAATAATGATGCAATTGAGTGTGAAAACGCATATCCTACATAAATAATAATAAATGTTAACACAAAAGTGCAAGGTAAAAAGTAACAGAGGCTGTGATATCTATTAGATCTATTTTCAGTTGTCAGACACCCACATGAAAATATACTAATTTATAGTAAATACTACAGTGTTTTCTTAACCATAATAACACTGACACCTCCAATAGAGTTAGAAATGTTGCACAATCAGCTAAAATGCTGCTAGAATTAATTTTTATGTACGGCCGATATATATTGCATCATCAAAAATGACAGAGGTCATGTCCATGTATTGTGCGATAAGTCCATATTATTGTGACAAGCCTATGTGTGGATTTCAAATGTCCAGCATGCAAATTTGATGTTTGGCAGAATTAACATATCCATGTGTAGAAGTGGACAAAGCCAAAATGTTTCCATTCCAGAGGTGATCTGTAGGAAGTTTGGAAGAAGTTGGTTGTATCCAGCATGGAAATACCTTTAATAGCAGGCAGGAAATGCCCTTTGTTACTATTATAATGGTTTGTTTATTTATATGTTTTGGCCTCAGGGTTTGGGTTTCTCCAGCTATGATGCTTACGCACATTTCTGGGTCATGTGGTTTGCCCTGTATTTAGCTTTGTGATACTATTTGGCAGTAGACATACAGTATGATGATGATTTGCATATGGATGGACTGATAGATAAGAGCTTGAAGGGTAGTTCGCGCAGATATGAAAATTCTGTCGTCGTTTATTTATTTTTGTTTTCTTTGTGTTTCTGTTGAATGCAAAAGAAGATATTTTGAAGAATGTTGAAAATTGGGAGCCATTGACTTCTATAGTACAGTGCTCAACATATACGAGTACACCCCTCACAAATTTCTCATTTAAATTCATATTTTCAATTAGGGCTGCTCGATTATGGGATCACGATTATTTTGGTCATAATTGTAATCACGATTATCAGTTGAAGACAAAATTATTCGCCCTCCTGTGAATTTTTAAAAAATAAATATTTCCCAAATGATGTTTAACAGAGCAAGGAATTTTTCACAGTATTTCCTATAATATTTTTTCTTCTGGAGAAAGGCTTATTTGTTTTATTTTGGCTAGAATAAAAGCAGGTTTAAATATTTTGATACCCATTTTAAGGTCAATATTATTAGCCCCCTTAAGCAATATATATTTTTGATTGTCTGCAGGAGAAACTACTGTTATCCAATGACTTGCCTAATTACCCTAATTAACCCTTTGAATCGAACTTAAATTTGAATACTAGTATCTTGAAAAATATCTAGCAAAATATTATATGCTGTCATCATAGCAAAGATAAAATAAATCAGTTATTAGAAATGAGTTATTAAATCTATTATGTTTAGAAATGTGTTAAAAAAAATCTTCTTTTCATTAAACAGAAATTGGGAAAACATGACATTTCAAAAACATGAATGATTCGAATGTACGTCAGTGAATGATGCGCACCCCGTCCTGCAAAAGGTACATTACAGTACATGCTTTTAGTCATTTTCACGTGGAACTGAGCTTTGCAGAGCAACACATGTGTACAACTGGAAAGGGGAGTGTATGATGGAATAATCGTTTTATCTCGATTAATGTTATTTCATAATCGTTAGATGCCAAAATCAAATTTTGCGATTAATTACACAGCCCTATTTTCAGTAGGAAGCTTTGCAATAATATATTTGTGCATTCGATTAGTCAGTACTAGGGATGCTCTGATTAGGATTTTTGCAGCCAATACGGAGTACTGATTCCTTGTCATTGTGATCAGCTGATACAAAGTCTCGATTCTGATGCTTCAATCTTTATTTAACTTTGCCATTGCTTGATCACATTTTCCCTCTATGTATGAGGTCTCGCCTTACCTAAGAGAATAAATTAAGCATGTTGCATACATGTAATGGTCAGAAGCAGCTTTACAAAAAATTAAGAGATAAAACAGACAGAAAAAAATGAAAAGAAAAATTACTGACAACGCAATTTGGAAACTTAGCGCTGTGGATGTATAACCCGGGTTGTAAACTCGTAAACAAACATTTGTGATTGGTTCATGAGATCGGTTCATGAGATCAGCCAGATCAGCGAGTACCGATCGAATCGTTAAATGTGATTATCAGCCGAAACTAATTTTTGGCCAATCGATCGGTCCCTAGTCAGTACTAAAGCCAAATCTGGAGCTAATCTAACAAAATAACTTATGATAACAGTACAAAATTAGTACACCCAATATGTTATATGTTAGTGAAAAATATTAAATAAAAAAAAAGAAGAGCAAAATTCAAGAGAAACAGAAGATTTTGTGGAAATTTTGTAGTTTGTATTTTTTCCCCAATATTTTGCATGAATTAAAATGATTATTTTTCTATATTTTAGGATGTTTGGGGATGAAAATATTATTTTTAATAAATATATCTGTTTAATACATCTGTTTTGTTCAAATGCACTAAAATATATGACCTATACTCACTGAGAAATAGATAAAAATATTCATTTTCAATAGGGGGTTTAGGGATGCAACGATTAGATTTTGGTTGTACGATTATAGTCTGAAGAATAATCACTGTTAGTACACTACTAGTTTAGAAAATCACATGAAAACTCCTTATATTTTAAATTGTTATTTATTGCTGCTCAGTAACCAAATAATATTAAAAACAAAAAACAAAAGTCCATTTCTCTTTGGACTTAACAATAAGTGAAAAATGTTTGTGGCATTTAAACATAAGTAATGATTTTACACTGAAAATAAATGACAAAACAATGAATAAATAAATAATAAAAACAAGAATAAATAAAAAATAGTATTTGTCTAATGTACATTTAAGCTACATATTAGCAAAGAATTTCCCTTTTAAACAGAAGAAATGTAGTGAAAGGCTGCTGAACCTCTGTCTGAAAGGCACTTTTGATCAACTACATTACACAAATGTTTGGTATTTTCTTTTTGTATTTTTTTTTCTTAAATGTGTATATTCCATAAAAAATATGAAGCTGATCGGTCAGCTCTTGTCACGTGACTTGCGGTGCGCTCGCAGCATTCTTTCAACTAGGAGCACCTAGAAAGTGTGAGCGTGTTGCGCGCATCACTCCCAATATGCACGCACAAGTCGCGCGCCTCGATGGGATATGTGAACGTCCCTTAGTTAATAGTCTTAGCCATAGTTAAAATCAGCCTTTAATCCAGTGTGCGACTGTGCGTGGGTATTGTGTACAAGCTTGGAACTTTACACTCGTGCACACTTGGCACAACTTTTATGCCGAGTTCAGACTGCATGATTTTAGCCCCGATTTTGACTCGGCGACAGGTTTTGAGAAATCGCCGACAAATGCCTGAAATCACAAGCAAATCGGTGCTCGTTCACGTGAGTGACGATCACACAGTATGAACTATCAAAGACACAATCTGAGAGAATTGCCGATGAGTCGCCGATGCCCATGAGATATTTGGCATGCTAAATATCTGGAGCTGTCTGCGATTCAAATCATGTCGTGTGAAATGTGTTCTGGTTGAAAATAACATCAACGATCACCTACAGCCAATGAGAGAGCAGTACTGGGTACCTGCAGGCCAGCGGGAGCTTGGGGGAGAAGTTAAAAGCGCTCCTTTTCAGTTTATTTGGACCCAAGAAATTGAGGAAAATTGAGGAAAAACTCCTGGAAATTTGGCAGGAGCACTGTGTCTGTTTGACGTGTCATCTGAGCAATATGCACAACCGGGTCGAAAAATAAAAAAAGTTTAAGAGAAATTGCTTCCTTCAAAGCCCGGTGAGCAAAATAAGTACATTTTGTCAAAGTTGTCGGCGATTCTTCCTATTTTAAAGTCATGCAGTGTGAACCACCCTGTCGCCGATACATCTTGCAGTGTAAACAAAGCACCGACGGAACGATAGCCCAGATAGTCATGCAGTGTGAAAACATCCGTGACACGACTACTTTGAAATCATGCAGTCTGAACTCGGCATTAGTTGCAGCAGTTTTGTTCTGTGCTGGAATGCGGTGTTGAGAAGCCTTTACGATTAATTAACCGTGAAGAATTAAAGCGTGGTTAATAGCGAAACCGGTTAATCGTTGCATCACTTATGGGGTGAACTCATTTATGTTAAGCACTGTATATGTTTTTCCTAATATGGAATGGCTTTTTTCCAGCATAACTAAAATACTTGGGTGAACTATCCCTTTAACAGGTGGACTATTTTGCCTATTATGACCAAAACACAGGTCACTGGACTTAAAGTGTGATTTAATTGCTTCAATAATCATTATTTATTATTTATGTGTGTTTTAAACAGGTCAGGTCAAGGTGTACCGGGCTTTATTCACCTTTGACCCAAGGACGGTGAGTTTCATCTTTTTTTCCGCTTGATTGAGCGTTGTTGTTCGTTTCAGCTCGTCTGAATTGTGATTGTTTTCCTCTTTTTCAGCCGGATGAACTGTACTTTGAGGAAGGTGATATTCTGTACATCTCAGATACAGTAAGTTTATGATCTCTGAAGTACTGATACTTCCTCTTGTCATAATAGAGATAAACAGCATTGTATTCATTATAACTTTCAGCAGTGTTTGTGAATTTGTATTGACTGCTGGGTTTATTTTCAGAGTGACAGTAACTGGTGGAAAGGGACATGCAGGGGAAGGACTGGTCTTATTCCCAGCAATTATGGTAAGGAAAGCAAACTACAGTAGTCAACATTTTAAAGTGGATCAAAACCTTTAATCAAAGTTGTCCTAAAACTATTCAACAACATCATTTCTTGTCTTAGGAGACTATTGAAAAACTTTTTTGATCCATTTAAAATGTTGATTACAGTAGATCCTGCTAGCCATCAATCCTTTAAACGCACCGCTTTAGTGAATGAAATGACTTTTAGGAAATGTAAGGAGATAATTCACCTGAAAAATTAAAAGTTAGTGTTAATTTAGGGTCTATTCACACCAGGAAAGTTTTTTAGTTCACCTGCTTTGGTCAAGACCAAATTTTGAATTAGTTTATTTTTTATTATTTGATGCGGTTCACTTTCATACTGCCCAGAAATTGTAAACAAAACCACGTGTGCTAAAGTCAGCCATTTATACGCTTATTTCACGTGGCCGCCATTTTAAAAAACGAAAGCGAGGCTGCTGTGGGGAAAAAAAAAACACTGAAGTATAGGATCAGCACTGTAAACATTGCAATGACTTGCTGTAGATTTCAAAGTGTAAAATGTGGTATAAACATCATTTAAATATCATTCAGTTAAGTTTATTTTAAACAATTAAAAGCATATTAGGCAAAATCACAATCTCATTAAGAGTAATGCGCTTAAGTGTCCTCCTAGACTTCAGTTCATGGCACCAGGTAAACCCTGTGGTTCCCTGCTTCAGCCTATGTATCCCGGTGAGTGATAAAGCAATGCAGTCATCTGTAGCACATCCTCGTGTTGTCTGTAATAGTGCGGTGAACTGATGACCTTCACGGCCAATCACAGTCATTTCTGTTGAGCACTGCATACTACGGCAAATCAGCGGTGTTTAAGAACGGGCTCAACAGTGCTTAAATGTTAGCAGGAAATTGATGGGGTTTCATTTCAGTATTGAAATTCAGTATCGTGACAAGTCAAATATAGTGAAAGAATCAGTTCAAGAACTTGAGTTTGATAAATGGCATCTAAAGCGTGTGTTTGGGAAAGAAAATGTTAGCTAACTAGTGCCATTTCCCTTAACTTAGCTGAACATGATGTCTGATATCTCTTTTTATTTTCACTATCCATTCAAAACGGACTTTCGGGTCACTCTGAAAATCTATAAATTTGTGTTACTTTCTCTTCACTGATAAGATAAACATCCAGGTACACAACGTTCCTGTGTGACTCAGGCGATACTTCTGGGTTTCTTCCCACCGCAGCCTCGATATCGCTTTTAAAATGGCGGCCGCGTGAATCAGTCTATTGGACTGAAATGCTACTGTTTCAGTCCATGCACTGTTATGAATAAAACAACCACTGACTAACTCTTGCTGTAGCTCTGATACATACTGTATCATATCACTTGCTTGCACAAGGTCATTTCAAATGTAGATGCATGCAAATACAGAGCAACGCAGTAATTTAATTGCATACCTCTTTAAATACTGGAAGTTTTAAACAGTATAGAGCAGAAAAGCTGAATGTAGAGTTTGTTGAACTACAAATGTGGCTACTGAAAATGCGCGAGTGAATGAATGTGATCACGCACGGTGCTGCAGTACTGCACGGCACAGCACAACATGGTCTAACACAAGAAAGACATGACCAGCAGGGGGCAGTTATGTAGCATAGTGAACATACTGAACTGATATACTGTAGCAGCCAGAGCATGTGAGCGGAGCTGAGTGGTGTGATGCTCCGCTAAGCATTCCTCCATGGTCATGCACTCCACTCAGTCGCTAACCGCCCAAAGCAAGCGCATTCCGCTCATGCTCACCGGTAAACCAATAGCGCTCAGATCCCGCGCCGACATCTAATTTCTGTAGTAGGCTAACTTTATTTTTTTTTGTATTTAAAAAATCTTGAATAACTGTCTAAAATTAAAGCATGTTGATAAAATAAGTTTCTGTTTCAAAGCAGCTTTCTTTCTTGTGCTTTTTGTCTTTCAGTACAGTTTTTTAATAATATTTTAATAGGGCTAAGTGATCAACAGTGTATTTTATAGCCTATTTATTTAGGCAGCTGTGTGTGTTATCTTATACTATAGTTTAGCTGACTGTTAGACTGAGCTCTGAACATAATTCGAATGACAAATTTGCGTCCACGACCACGTCCTTGTTTTAATTAATGTTATACTTTAATAATTAATCATGAAATAGAATAATTTGTTCCTCGATTAGTCTTACTAAAACTATTAAACAGAATTAACCATCGAGCTATCAAACATGGCAGAGGGAGCACTTTGCCGCAATTGAATTTCCTGCAACTTGTGTGTTCCACTTTCTCATATCTTGTGAAAAATATACACAAATACTCAGACTAAATATTCATTCATAGCATTTACAAGTTATGTAAATGTTATGTTAAGTTACAAAACATTCAGAATAAGCAGCCTTCAAACATGATTTTAAATAAGATGAAGTGGGCTAATGCAAAAGCCATGTGACAAAACATTGGGTATTTTTTTTAATTAGTGCTATAAAACACTAATCGTTAAAACAAAACCCCAGCTAGTGCCACAAATTTACACGGACAGAACTGTTAACCAACCATTTAAGTAAATAAAACCAAAGCACAATATGAAATGCCTTTAACTTCTTAAATAAATAAACATAGAACTTGGAATGCCTCAAATCTCATAGATTTCCTATTCACAATATGCTACGTTGTTTTAGAAGCTATTGCAAATAAGGAAATAAATAAATGCCTACTAAATATATGAATAAATAAAATAACAGCATATTTTACAAACAACTGAATGTGATCACTGGGCTTTGCATTACTATGAAGAAAAAGCATATTGCTGACTGACTGCGTTGAGATTTGTGCTTCTTTCGTACAAAATGCACCCACACACACACACACACTGAATGCCCTTTCTATGGGCACGCGAGACGTGGGATTGCTCGAAATAAAACGTGCACATTTGGTGAGGACAAGAATGCACTCTTTGTTGAACTTTTTTTTTTTCTTCTCAACTGCATGTGTTGACTCTATTTCTATTGCAAATCCCACCATTCCCTGCGGTTCTGCTAAACAAATTCAGCGTGATTTGCATTGGGTTCTACAAGAGCCCAAACCAAATAAAATCCTCTAAATTGCAGGCACAAAAAGGCACTCTATTTTTTAATGTGAGGTAAAATATCCGTTATTAGTTGTTCTCATTAAGACTATTAAATTCAAGCAAAGTGTTATTCAACTAAAACACAAATTTAATATCTGGCTTAAAGTGGGAACCCTGGCATTATCTCATCTCATCTATGTGACAGACAGGAGCTTTTGGCAATGCTGTAAATAAACTTCATTTATTGCACAGACTGATTGTTTTGTTTCATTAGACCTCAATGTCTTATCAACCATGGGTATTCATTTTGTTATGCCTGTTTATGCATTTTTGACTTTCAAAGAGACTTACATTTTGTAAACCGCCATGTTTATAGCTAAAAATCGTCCTTAAAGGGATAGTTCACGCAAAAAATGCAAACTGTCATCATTTACTTCTTTTAAACCTGTAAATTATTTAGTAAAACAAAGCAACAATTGATTTCCATCGTATTTGTTTGTCCTATTATTAAACTCAATGGTTACAGGTTTTTAGCTTTTTTTTCACAAAATATTTTCAACAGCCGAAAGAAACTCGTAAAGGTTTTGGTATCATTTAAGCTTGAGTAAATTTTCATTTTGAGTGAACTATCCCTTTAAAGGGCCGCAAAACCCCCCTGTCTCAGCAGGGTGTTTCCACACCTCAAGTTTGAAAAAAGTCAGGAAAGTGGGTGTGTCCAGGGAGGGAAAGAGGGAAGGTTTAGCATAAAAATGGGAGTTTTTAGTTCGAACACATGCTGATTTTCACAGAGGCAAAAAAAACACAGACACAGAGGAGAAAGACAGTGACTACATTCACATGGACATCAGTAATCAAATTATTTGCCAAATTATTAATTTGTGGACTTTACCTGCAGTTTGGCACTTTCACTTTCATTCGACAAAATATTGGATGCGAGTATGAACTGCTGGAAGAGTTGTTTTAATGGAATGTTTGATACCGCACATCGTATGAGAGAAGAAAAATCTCTTAGCATTTCTCTGTAACTTCGTCAGAAAGCCGTGTGTGTATAGACTATCCAGTTACAAAATGCAGCGAAAATCCTACACGACGATAATTAAGGTGTTTACATGTTTACACTCAGAGCAGCATTTACAGCGGATCTTTCAGTCCATAATGTTGTAGTGATATTAACGTACTGTAAACTTAGTAACTAAATAATTTTGTCTAAGGTATGTCATTAAAAACTGAGTAAGTACTGCTGACGATACAAACTAACTTTGCCTCTGAATGAACAAACAAAGCACATTGATCACACACACTTACCAAATCTGTATAATATTTTTTCTTCTTGTGAAAGTCTTATTTGTTTTATTTCGGCCCAAATAAAAGCATTTTATGGTCAATATTATTAGCCCCCCTTAGGCCCCCGATTGCCTTAAAACAATCCTTATACAATGACATGCTTAATTACCCTAACTTATCTAGTTAACCTAATTAACCCTGTTAAGCCTTTAAATGTCACATTAAGCTGTATAGAAGTATCTTGAAAAATATCTAGTAAAATAATATTTACTGTCATCATGGCAAAGATAAAATAAATCATTTATTAAAACTATTATGTGCAAAAATGTGTTGAAAGAATCTTCTTTCAGTTAAAGAGAAATTGGGGGAAAATACACTGGCTAATTATTCTACCTTCAACTCTACATGATTTAGGAACTAAATATGTGTATTTTGCTATAATTATCTAAGTAAAAATAGTAGTAAAGGCATTGCGGTGATGCATTTTTTCATTCTCATCTTGATCTTTTCTCAGTGGCTGAACAGGCAGAGTCCATAGACAACCCCATGCATGAAGCAGCCAAAAGAGGTACTTGCATACAAACCCAGCAAGCATTTTGTTTGTTTTAAAGTGGTGAATTAATCGTCTGTTTTGTGTGTGATTGCAGGAAATCTGAGCTGGCTCAGAGAGTGCTTGGATAATAAAGTTGGCATCAACGGACTGGACAAAGCAGGAAACACCTCTCTCTACTGGGCTTGCCATGGAGGACATAAAGGTAAAAGAAACACAAACTGGTTGAAATGCATGCTTTGACTATATTTAAATGCTAATAACTGAGGCACAGCAGTAGTGTACAAATACATCCAAAGGAATTCTAATTCAACACAGTCCCTTTAAGGCAAGTCATTTTGCTTGGTGGCCATCTTTTAAATGCTTCTCAGGCATGGGGCTTGGCGGTGATTCATTCATTCATTATTTTCCTTCGGCTTAGTCCCTTTATTCATCAGGGGTAACCACAGCGGAATGAACCGCCAACTTATCCAGCAAATGTTTTACACAGCAGATGCCCTTCCAGCTGCAACCCAGTACTTGGAAACACTCATACACTCGTACATTCACACTCATACACTACGGCTAATTTAGTTTATTCAATTCACCTATAGCGCATGTGTTTGGACTGTGGGGGAAACCAGAGCACCCGGAGGAAACCGCTGGGAGCACCCTTTGGTGTTCCTGGTTAAAAGATAATTAGCCATGTGCCAGGGCCAGTCACGTTTTCACTGTCAATTCCAGGGCCTGATTGGGCCAAAGCAGGGCTTCCTCAGGGCCTTTTTCGGCCTGCCGAATACCTTGGGCCAAAGAGGGTCAAGCTGGGGCTTTGATTTCGGGGACATTCTGGGGGCAGGTTTTGCATGACACGCTGCAAGCTACTAACCCAACAGTGGAAACGCAACATGATTTCGGCCTCACTCCTTAAGCTCCTGGGATATTGGCACGGCCTGCCCCGATAAAAGCCCTGGCTTACACTGGCCCGACAGTGGAAATGCGGCTATTGAGTCTTTCACTGATGGTTCACGATTAATTTATTGGTCACATTCCATAGAACCCTTAAACAACATAGCATTATGAATCACCGTAAGAACTAGAGAGAAAACAAACAAACGCAAATGAATCTCGAATGAACACTAAACCAACATAAAAAAAATTAAAATAAAACATAAATCTTAAACAAATGAAATGGCAAATGAAAATTAGCACGTTGGCTTTGCTTTACGTCTATTACTATACACTTCATATATCCGGTAGGCTCTTTAATAATTTAAGTTTTCAACCATAACTTAATTAATTCAACAAAATCAAACCATATACAAAATAACAAAAGAATTCTAAATCATAAACAATAAAGTAACACATTATTTCAAGCTTCATTACAGAAGAGATTTAAGGCTGTTTACACTGTGCTTTCCTGACAAGATGTGCATGACAATCGCAGCTTTGCTCAATAAATTTTCAATGTGCTTTATCAGCCAGGACTTCTCAAACGTACAAGTGCAGCTCCTATCTGTTTAAAGGGGAAACATCACATTCTCCAAAACTGTTTGTCAAGCTTTGTGGTTAGCACTTTGGCTCAGTGGTTAGAACTGTGGCCTCACAGCAAGAAGGTCACTGGTTCTGGCATTTCTGTGTGGAGTTTGCATGTTCTCCCTGTGTTGGTGTGGGTTTCCTCCACAATCCAAACACATGCGCTATAGATGAATCGGATGAACTAAATTGGCCGTAGTGTATGTGTGTTTGAGTGTGTGAATGAGAGTTGATGGGTCTTTCTTAGTACTGGGTTGCAGCTAGAAGGGCATCTGCTGCGTAAAACATAAAAAGAAAAAAAAAGAATAGTTGGCGGCTCATTCCGCTGTGGTGACTGCTGATAAATAAGAAAATAAGCTGAAGAAAAATGAATAAATGAATGAATAAATGTTCTAATCATAAAAAAAAGCATTTTATCAGATTGACGAAGCTAATGCACATTTGAAAAAAAGGAATTCCCAGTAGCGAATTCCTTTGGATGTTTCTGGAGGACACGATCAGCCGTCATCCTGTCTATCAAACTATGTAACTACTGTAACAATCAATAGCTTGCATGTTACACAATATCATCCTCTAAATCAGGGGTGCTTGAAAAGTTTAGTTCCAACCCCAATCAGACACACCTGGGCTAGCTAATTAAGCCCTTACTAGGCCTGCTAAAATCATCTATGTAGGTGTGTTAAGGCAAGTTGGAGCTAAAATCTGCAGGACACCGGCCCTCCAGGACCGAATTTGGGCAACCCTGCTCTAAATAGTGCTGCATCCAGTCATGCTGTAATGGTGAATTAATTCCTAACTTATTTTTGATGACAAATCTCCTCCCAAAAGACAGCGGCCTCTTTGTGTACGTTCATGGGTGTTTGCGTGTTCATGTTGTTACCCTCATATAATTCACATTTGAATGGCGAGACTCAATGCAGTCACATGGAAAAGACTGAGTCTTATGTTTGTTTCATATGGATTACAAAACCAGAGAACATTTGTTTTACATGTGTAAATATTTCAAGCTTTATGTAGATATATTTCTCATATCTGTGAGGCAAGCACTTTGAATTACCATTGTGCATGAAATGTGCTATATAAATAATAAACCTGCCCTCCTTTTTTTTTTCTTCACCCTGGTGTGTTTGCCAGCCCGATAACCATGAAGCTGCAGAAACTGTCATAAAAACACAAGTCTGGAGAATCATTAGTTTATAAAGGGCAATGATTGGCTCCTTTACTAGAAGGCGTGGCTTCATTTTCTAGAGTGGCCCTATTAAGCGTTGCATTTTACCCTAATCAAAACTACATGAGTGAAACATGTTGTGTATTCTGTAGTCTTTGGCTTTAAGGCTGTTCTGGCCAATAATGACAAAGAAAAATGTACAAACAAATTAACAAGAAGAAAAAAAGCAATGAAATGTTTAAACTACTGTGTGTTTTCTTAGATGTGGTGGAGATTTTGCTGAGTCAGCCGAACTGTGAGCTCAATCAGCAGGTCAGTGTGATGTTGATTAAACTGTTTTTGCTGAATCGGTGTTCTTGTTTTTTGTGGTTTATCTCAAGTTGTTAATGTACACAATGAGATCAGTGCAAAAATGACAAAGTGGCAGTGCTGAGTGTTCTTTATATATGACTTGATGCATGTTAAATGATGTATTTATTTCCACAACAGAATAAATTGGGAGATACGCCTCTACATGCAGCTGCCTGGAAGGGTTATTCTGATATAGTTGAGATGTTGCTCAATAAAAGTGAGTGCATTATTAATTATTTTAATTTAATTAAATTAAATTAAAAGTTTTATCCACAGTATGTGATACTAGACTGTGGTAAAATGTCCTAACCAACTGCATTTTCATATTTGTGGTGTGATAACCATATACAATAAATTAATTAAAATATTTTTCCTAAAGTTTCCTAAAGGATTTGCATTATTCACTTTTCTTAAAGAATTTAACAAATATCAATGTAAAATTAAGACTGTAACCAAATAATTCTTAATTTTAACAATGCCTAGTGTTCAGTGATGTGTTTAATTACACCAAAAGAGAAATAGAAAAAGAGAAAAAGAAAACTTTAGCAAAATAAAATTAAAACATATTTTCTACAGTATATTCAACAGAAACACAACTATATTAAAATGATGTAACACAGACCTGATGTACCATGAGCAGAACAAATATGAATGAAAAAACATTTGCAAAAACATTCATACGTAGCCGATTGTGAATTTTTTTGCAATTCAAATAATCATAATTTTTTTTGTTTTGTTAATTTAACTTGATGTTCAAGCCTCATGTCTTTATTTAATAATATTTAAATATAATTAAAAATAACCCCATGTGATTTACTTTAACAAATTTGATGCTTTCATTTAATGTAAAAATAATAATAATAATGCTCTTAATGACACAATATGATTTGAAATTTAAACTTTCATCACAAAACAAAAAGTAATATAATGGATGGATAAATATATTATATTATGGATGGCAAAATGTGATTTAAAATGTAGACTCTTTTATAATTAAAAAATAATAGCCTCGTGAGACTATAATAATAGAGACTCATAATAATTAGCTAATTATTGGTCACCAAATAAACACAATCTGAGTTAATCAATAATGATATTTTTTTTTGTAACATCTCTTATGAAACTCAATAATATTTAGCTTGATTGTTTTTCAAAAATGAATTAAAGCTGCTTTTATTCCAGCCAAACTAAAAGAAATTTTCTCCAGCAGAAAAATATAATAGGATATATAAGTTGGAAAATATTACAATTTTATTTTTATCATTATTTTTTGTAACTACATCTGTATTATTTGTAACTACATTTGTTGATGTTTATCATTGTTATTCTAATGTAATGTGCGTTTTTATATAGCGCATTTATAGTGTATGAATATTCTTAACCCTTGTGTGCTGTTTGGGGTGTTTTCATCCACTCTGGGGTGATTTTAAATCTTAATTTGGCCCCAACTTCCTCTGTGTTTCAGCAAACGGATTGATTTTTTTTGGTTAATCTTATTATGACACATATTTTGGGAAAATACATTGAAATTTTTCATAAGCTCAACAATACACTCTGAGCAAAATGACTACACTTTCGTTAAGTTGGTGGCTGTTTTTGCCTCATTGACTTCCTTTATAATCACATTTTTTGATTGCAAAGCCATGACAGAATATAGTCATGCATTCTTCTTTGTGAACAATTGTTTTTATTATTTCAGTTTTTTTAAATATAGACAGCATATGACTATGTCGTAAAACAACCCCGTATCCCCACTCCCCACCCAAGTAGACTTGTTCTATAATAACAGAAGTTAAAAGATTGCTGTAAAAAAAAAAAAAAGGAATAATGTTGAGCCAAACACAGAGTAGAAATTAGGCAAGTACAGATAAATAACTATTACATTATGAGGCATAAAGTACATAGAAAAGATGTACATTAGAAGGTAGAAACAAACGATTTGACAATGTCAAAAGCTATAATCCAGGAATAAACAGTTTTTGACAGAGCTCCAAGTGTGCGCGCTCTTGAAAGTTCCATACAAATAATGTCCAGCAAAGATAGGCCCCATTGATGTCTACTCATAATATAAGGAGGGATCCAGCGACAGACCAACATTTTCTTAGCAGCTGTGAAGGCAGCTAAGATTAAGTTCTTTTGTTGCATTGAGAGTGACATGTTAGAAAAATCATTTAGGAAAAAGCATACTGGAGTCAGTTCTACATCTTTTTCTAACAAAAATGAAGTATCATGAGCCAGCTGAGACCAAAAAGAATGAAGTGCAGGACATTCCCAATAATAATGAAAATAAGTGCCAACTGTCCTCTGTGAGCATAAATTACAATCTGGGGAAGGTGATAAGTGGAGTTTATTTATAAACTAATTTAATTTAGAGAGAATCACGTGCTTATGATTGCTCTCACCTGCCCCACATTATCCAATTTAGTATTCACCAATCAGACGATTCCTAGGCCACTATAAGTGCCCTAGGTTTCATACCACAGACATCTTCATTCTCCCCTTCCTTCCTCCTCCTCCTTTTCTATATGGGTGGCACGGTGGCCCAGTGGTTAGCACTGTTCCTCACAGCAAGAACGTCTTTGGTTCTGGTCATTAACAAAACCAGCAGACGTTTTTGTGCGGAGTTTGCGCAATCTCCCCGTTCTCACGTGGGTTTCCCCCGGGACCCCCGGTTTCCTCCCACCGTCTAAAAACATGTAACTTAAGTTAATTGACTAATCCAAATCAGCACCATAGACATGCACTTAGCTATCTCTTAAGAGCAATCTCTATCTGTTTATTAGCTTCTACAGCAGGGGAGTTCTCGAGTTCTACCTGAGCTCAAACTCCCCTATCGCCTTGCAACGGGAGGGAGCCCCGGGCTCGAGGATCTTATGAGCTCAGGGCTCTCTCCCGGGACAGCATGCCAAACAAGCTTTATAATCAATCATCAGCTAAGTGTGAACTCTTGAAATGCATATAAAATCGTGTTAAAGGGGATGAATAGAGTCTGTGCATCGGTTTCCAATGCATCATTTGATGATTTGGATTTTTTGAGGAGGATAAAATAGTGTCCCAAGTTTGGTCAGAATATAAAGATTGTATATCTCCACTGATATCCTTAGACCAAAGAGAGGCATATATAAGTGAAGCAGAAGCAACAGATGCAATATAGTCATGCATTCTTGATTGTTGCTGGTTTTCCCTGTTGGAAAGAGGTAAAATGTGTAACTTTTACTGTTGATCATCAGTTACAATGCAAAAACAGCTTAGTTTATACCTTTTATATTGAGTATTGTGTGTGTTTGATTGTGTATTTGTGTGTGAGAGAGAGACCTTTGCGCACTTATCTTGATTTGTCTGAGAAAAACAAAAATAAGCAGCTCAGCTCTGAGAACATAGTAAGTGTATTTATGCACACACACACTATAATCTGCTGTTTTATTTCATAGAACAAAACATTTGTTGCACAGGACTATCTAAAGCAGGGCTATTCAATTAGTTTGTCACGGGGGCCAGTTCATGAAAAGCATCCCAAACGAAGGGCCGGAGAGACATGACTTGCAATATAAGTGATGACACAACTGCATATAAGAGCCAATATGTTGAATTTTTGCTCCTTTAGACACCCACGTTGTATTTGTCTACATTAAAATGGTAATATATTGTATTTTTAAAGTATATAATATCACTGTATTGTACGATAAGTATTTTTAACAAACATTCAAATGTTGTATTTCACAGCACAACAAAATCAGTGCATTGCTGAAGTAGGCTTCTACATTCAGACACATTCGTATGTTCTGTTTTGAACTGCATAACAATTATGGATGCAACAATTATAGATTTTGGCTGTACGATTACGATGAAGAATAATCAGTGTTTCACAGTTATCACGTCTAATGTAAATTTAAGCTTTATATTAGCTAGATTTAGATCTGGACATCCCTAACTAATATTAAAAAACCTTTAAAAGGCATTTTCATTAGTAATAGTTTTTATGCTGTAGGTTTTTCTGTGCTTATAGGGCTACACAATTTAATTATGTGTGTGTTTATAGAGAGGAACGGGAGAAAATAATATAATAATAATTGTTATGAAGGTCGGCGCCAATATTTAGATTAACTGTTGTTATCATCTGCGTTCATACATACATAATGATTTTAATAATAGTTCGTCTAACATGTCTTTTGTTTACATTGCACTGAAAGCTAAGCACAACTCTCACCGCTACAGCATGAGATGTTTTCTACTGCGTGCGCCCAGACAGCCGCAAGCGTGTTGCTCCGCTTGCGCCCGCATATTGGCATATATTCTTACGACATAACAAACTTGCGCGCGGGAAAGACGTGATATGGGAACGGCCCGCAGCTATAGTTATTACAGTGTGCGTGCGTATTAGCTTCGGTGGACAAGCTCGGAACTTTAAACTAGCGCACAGTTGGCAACTTGGCGTAACTTTGTTCAGCAGTTTCGTTTCGTGCGGCAGAACAGAAATGCGGCTTAGAGAAGCCTTTACGATTAATTAACCGTGATGAATTAAAGCGCAGTTAATAGTGAAATCGGTTAATCGTTGCATCCCTAATAACAATATCAGTGCATTGTACAAAAGACCTTTTCTACAAACATATTCAAATGTATTTGGCTGCTCTCACCACTCGCCACTGTCAGGTGACTCGCTCTGCACAGCTCATGCTGTATTGAACAGACGCACGTCACTTCATAACTATAGCGGCCGTTTTTTGACTGAACTAAATTTATTCTTGATGTCTTGGTCACACTATTTGGAGGGCCAGAACAAATTGCCTTGGGGGCCGGGTTCGGCCCGCGGGCCGCCAATTGAATAGCCCTGATCTAAAGGGTTAAATCTGCCAACTGATGATCAACAGTAAAAATTACAACTTTTACCTCTTCCCAACAGGGAAAACCAGCAACAATCAAGAATGCATACTAGATTACTATAATGGCATGGCTTTGCAATCAAAAAATGTCATTATAATGGAAGTCAATAGGACAAAAGCAACCACCAACATAACGAAAGGGTAGTCAATTTGAACAGCACACAAGGGTTAATGCTATCATTTTTATCTTTAATATTTCATATAATGTGTGTGTTTACAGATGCAAGGACAGACGTGGTGAACAATGAGAAGAAGACGGCTCTGGATATGGCCACCAACGCACAGTGCGCCTCTCTGCTGAAGAGGAAGCTGGGAGGAGGTGAGTCATAAGGCGTCTCCTTTCAGTTACTGTACCTCAATCACATGTCACTTCCTGTAGTCACCCGTTTAACCGTCCTTTTGTTCCGTCTCCAGTCATTCTGCGCACCCACAGTAACGCCGAGGAGTATCTCGATGATGAAGACTCCGACTAAGAGAAGAGCAGCACTAATGAAGACCATTCATTCCAACACAACCATCACAACATGTCTATACAGTAGTCAACATTTGAAGTGGATCATTTAAAACTATTAAATAACACCCATTCAACATTTTTGATCCACTTCAGATGTTGACTACTCTATACAGTGCCTATAGAAAATAATCATAAGCCTTTGATATAATTACTTCAGATTTCAGTCATACATCCTGAAATCAAATTACATTCCAAATGAATTTTCCAGATTTGGATTTTCCAATATTGGATTTTAATAATTCATCAGTTATGTTTTTGGTAACACGTTAAAATAATGGTCCATTACTTGTGTATTTGATCAAACAATTTAGTAATACATTTATTATGGTACTTATTCATCTTTGTTAATGTTATTTAAGTTAGATAACGTTGGTACATGTTAACTCGGAGTGCATTCACTAATTGGATTGGATTTTAATATTGCATTAGTTAATGTTGGAACTATGATTAATAAATGCTTTACTAGATTATTCATACTTAATGTTAGTAAATGCATTAACTAATGGACCATTATTCTAAATTGTTACCATGTTTTTTTTTTTTTTAACCTTCTTCTAGCCTGTGCCTTTCTACGACTTTATCCTGATGGTCTTTTGAAAGCAGGATGTAATGTGGGTAAAGGTATAGATTTTCACAGAGTATGATGATTTTAGATAGGCACTGTATATAGATCAGATTTATATGCGTATATATTTCTATATAGATCAGGTTTATATGTATGTATATATATATATATATATATATATATATATATATATATATATATATATATATATATATATATATATATATATATATATATATATATATATCAGATTTAGACGCTTATATATAGATCAGGTTTAGATGCATATATATATAGATCAGATTTATATGCATGTGTATATAGATCAGATTTAGATGCATATGTGTGTGTGTGTGTGTGTGTGTATATATATATATATATATATATATATATATATATATGTGTACATACAGTAGATCAGATTTGTATGCATGTGTATATAGATCAGATTTAGATGCATGTGTATATAGATCAGATATATATGCATGTTTATATAGATCAGATTTTTATGCATGTGTATATAGATCAGATTTATATGCATTTATATAGATCAGATTTAGATGCATATATATAGATCAGATTTAGATGCATGTGTATATAGTTCAGATTTATATCCATGTGTATATACAGTAGATCAGATTTGTATGCATGTGTATATAGATCAGATTTAGATGCATGTGTATATAGATCAGATTTAGATGCATGTGTATATAGATCAGATTTAGATGCATGTGTATATAGATCAGATTTAGATGCATGTGTATAGATCAGATTTAGATGCATGTGTATATAGATCAGATTTAGATGCATGTGTATAGATCAGATTTAGATGCATGTGTATATAGATCAGATTTAAATGCATGTGTATATAGATCAGATTTAGATGCATGTGTATATAGATCAGATTTAGATGCATGTTTATATAGATCAGATTTAGATGCATGTGTATAGATCAGATTTAGATGCATGTGTATATAGATCAGATTTAGATGCATGTGTATATAGATCAGATTTAGATGCATGTGTATATAGATCAGATTTAAATGCATGTGTATATAGATCAGATTTAAATGCATGTGTATATAGATCAGATTTAGATGCATGTTTATATAGATCAGATTTAAATGCATGTGTATATAGATCAGATTTAAATGCATGTGTATATAGATCAGATTTAGATGCATGTTTATATAGATCAGATTTAAATGCATGTGTATATAGATCAGATTTAAATGCATGTGTATATAGATCAGATTTAAATGCATGTGTATATAGATCAGATTTAAATGCATGTGTATATAGATCAGATTTAAATGCATGTGTATATAGATCAGATTTAAATGCATGTGTATATAGATCAGATTTAGATGCATGTGTATATAGATCAGATTTAGATGCATGTGTATATAGATCAGATTTAGATGCATGTGTATATAGATCAGATTTAGATGCATGTGTTTATAGATCAGATTTAGATGCATCTATAGATCAGATTTATATGCAAGAAACGGTAACACTTTACATGCGGGACATATAGTTAAATGTATTCACCAACATAAACTAATGAATGTACAGCATTTATTAATCATAGTTCCACAGTTACTAATGTGTTAGTAGAATAGGGTGTTTCATTGTCATTGGAACATGTGGGAAGTCCAACGAAAATTAATGTTACACAAGATTGACAATTGGCGAGTTAAGAGGAACTAACAATAAACCGTTTTATTTTCGTTTAACTAATGTTAACAAGCATGAATAAATGTAATAAATGTATTGTTCGTTGTTTATTCATGTTAGTAAATGCATTAACATTAAGTACGCGTCCCGTATTGTAAAGTGTGACTCAAGAAACATTACTTTCAAGAGGATGTGAAAGTCAGTTTGCAGTTGTCTTGAGTGTCTCAACTTTCTTCTTCATTCCAGTTTGTTTTTAAAAGTATTTGCATTATGGTCTGTTCTGTACATGTTTCAGATGGATTTTTTACTTCTATTTGCTGCTCCTCTCTAAACTGTATTTATTCCGTAGACCTGTCTTTTTTTGGATTTTAAAGTGCCTTCTTTAATAGGGAGATTGTCCGAGAATGGTTCAGAGTGCTGGGTCTTTTTATTCCAATTAACTTTAGTCAGGGTGGCGCTGTGTTTTAATTTCTGATATTAATTAAAATTAGGCTGTGAGGCATAGAAATACGGTGCATTTAGTGGATTTTACGCTGTCGTTTAACTATATATTGATTGTTTAGTTGACTAATTGTTAGTTATTAAACTTTCAGAAGAAAAAAACAGTATCAGATAGCATTTACAGCAATACATAATTATTACATAACAAATGCTACAGAGTGCATAGAACAGTAAGTAAAAATGAATAAAAAATCTAAAATATATATGGCAAATAAAAATAATCGGCTTGTTTTAAAGCAGTTTTTTTCATTAGGAATTAAGTAGGAACGAAAAGAAATCACTTTTTGTTTTTTTTAAACCTTCATTGAGTGTCATTGTAATGACTCTATTCCTCACAGCCTTGTTTTCATCCACATTCAATTCCAAATGGCTTCCAACCTGATTAAGGACTATAGTTTTATGCGTGTGTATGTGGGAAAGTGTGTGCGCATTTTACCTTTTTAATTTGTTTTTGTGAGAGGTAGTGTGTGTGTGTGTGAGAGTGAATGTACTGTAAGTTGTGCTTTATGATAAAGCTGCATGTAAATCTGAAAGTTACAACTATGCAAATAAATCAGTGGCCTTTGCTTGATATGCAAGACTCAAGCTTGGACATATTGGTGTTTGTAGTGTCCTTTTTTCCATGTGTGAATTTGTTTTCATTTAGTCACTTTTTTTTTTAGAAAACGGGGTAGTTTGGCAGTATATCTTGCAAATCTATTATGTGTTATGATCAGTGTGCGAATTATACATTGATCGGGGGGTGGGGGGTCAACTTTTTCGGTAGTAGTTTGGTAATACATGCTTCAGTGAATAAAATTAATGAATGTATTTAAATGACATCTAATTTATTAATAAAATGTATATGTTTTGGCGACGCAGTGGTGCAGTAGGTAGTGCTGTCGCCTCACAGCAAGAAGGTCGCTGGTTCGAGCCTCGGCTGGGTCAGTTGGCGTTTCCGTGTGGAGTTTGCATGTTCTCCCTGTGTTTGCGTGGGTTTTCTCCCACAAGTCCAAAGACATGTGGTACAGGTGAATTGGGTAAGCTAAAATTGTCCGTAGTGTATGTGTGTGAATGAGAGTGTATGGGTGTTTCCCAGTGATTGGCTGCAGCTGGAAGGGCATCGGCTGCGTAAAACCTATGCTGGATAAGTTGGCGGTTCATTCCGCTGTGGCGACCCCAGATTAATAAAGGGACTAAGCCGAAAAGAAAATGAATGAATGTATACATTTTCAGTGTTTTGTGGGATATCTAGTAAGTATTTTAGAAGTTACTGTAGATCAAACTATACAAATTATGTCTTTTTTTAGGCTACATGCAGATATTAACACCTATTTTTTTACATGGGGGGATCAAGCGTCAATGCCCCCCCCAAACCTCCCTGTAATTCGCACCCTGGTTATAATGTGTTATATACTATACTGTAAAAAACATGACAACATGAAGAAATTAAGTCAACTTACAGTGCTGCCAGATGTATCTGTACAGGTGTAGTTCCAGCCCAAAAACTATCCAAAACCCGCCGAAATGCAAAACAACCGCCCAACAACCGTGATTGTACGGGAAAAAAATGGGAGGGGCGGGGGGGGTTTGTTTGTGTATACCGTTCAAAAAAAAAAAGATTAGTATGCACAATTCAGCTTTGAGAACATAATAGAAAAGACTATTAAGCCACGGACAGATTTGCCTTTAATTTGACCTGATTTAAAATCTTTTGAATTGAAACATATCAGGTTGGCTACCCAGAAATCTCATTCAAATTATTTCCATTTGTCTTTATTCATTTAAACCTGCACTTCCTCTGTATATGCATATATCAATGTATATAATTTACTTATTATTTACTCACACTCAAGTGGTTCTAAACGTTCATGAATTACTTTATTCCAAAGCTATTGCACTTTTTAATAATGGTTTTAGGCATACTTCAACGTTGAGAACATACTAGGAAAAGACTATTAAGCCAAGGAAGATGATTGATGGTACAAAATATGAATTCTTTACTTTATAAAATGACAGATTTGCCTTTTAATTTGACCTGATTTGAAATATTTTTAAATGAAACATATCAGGTTGGCTACCCAGAAATATCATTTAAATTATTTCCATTTGCCTTTATTCATTTAAACCTGCACTTTCTCTGTGTATTATGTATATATCAATGTATCATTTTCAAATCAAAGTGTAGTGACAGTCTAGTTCAAGTTAAATTGTGACTGTATTTATTATTTACTCACACTCAAGTGGTTCAAAACTTTTATGAATTACTTTATTCCAAAGCTATTCCACTTTTTATAATGGATTAAAATAGAAAATACTAGGAAAAGACCATCAAGGCAAGTAGGATGATTGACGATAAGAAAAATGAATCATATACTTTATGAAATGAAAGATTTGCCTTATATTATGCCTGATTTAAAATGTTTTGAAACATATCAGGTAAGCTACCCAGATATCTCATTCTAAAAAAAAAAAATCCATTTGCCTTTATTTATTTGTATTTATTTTTTGTCTAAACCTGTACTTTTCTTTAATATGTGACATGCATACTGTATATAACATATCCTTTTGAAATCTGAAACCAAAGTGTAGTGACAGCCTATAGTTAAAGTACAAATGTAAATTTCCTCATTATTTACTTACACTCAAGTGGTTCTAAACTTCAATCATTCATTTTCATTCGGCCTAGTCCCTTATTTATCAAGGGTCGCCACAGCGGAATGAACCTCCAACTGCTCCAGCATACGTTTTACGCAGTCAATGCCCTGGTTCTAAACTTTACTCTTTTTTCCAATTCAAACACAAAACAATGTATTCTGAAGCACGTTGATGAAAAACAGCCGTTGACATTCATAATAAATACAAAACATACTATGGAAGTCAATGGCTGCTTTTTTCCCAACATTCTTTAGTATATCATCTTTCACCTTCAACAGAGGAAAGACACTCAAACAGGTTTGAAACAAGTGGAGGATGAGGAAACCATGGCATTATTTTCATTTGTGGGTGAACTATCCCCTTAAGATTGAGGTAAAGATTTATTTCTTTTTCTTATATTTTGGTTTTATGTGTAATAGGCCCACATATACCTGTGGTATGTTTAGTTGTCTCCTATCATAGAAACTTGAAATACAAAAGATTAAGGTAAAGTTGGTTTCTATATTCGGACATTCTCCTTAATAATATAATAATATATATAATAATAATAATAATAATAATATAATTTTAGTAAGGTATTATTTGCTAATTCTAATAGGGAAATCATAGCCAACACCTGTTCACAGTCACAGTTAAATAGTGCTAATGTTGTTTTGAAGTCATACTTAAATCCGATTTCAGACCGAATGTTTAAACTTGCGTGGTAAACAACATTGGGACCTTAAAATGAACGAATGTGCGAATATAAAACCAACTTGACCTCAATCCCTTAAAAAAGTTCAACTAGCTAGCTTGTGTCAGTCTGTATGGCAACGCTGTTAGCCTAAAATGTAGCATTCGCTCGCCTCTCGCTTTAATTTATTTCTTTTAACGTAATTTAATCGCCATCGTGATTTTATGATAGATAAAGTAACACTAATATTTTTCCGAAAGAAATGTCAATATTTGTCGTGTGAAGACTCACCTCAGCTGTGGATCTGAAACTCCCGCCATTCCTGTCAAAAATGTGCACGTGCCCACGCTGGAGTGCACGCGCTTAGCCTATCATTGAAACGTTTTGATGAATATAACCTCGAACAGCCCAGATTTTTATAAAATGTAACATAAAAATCGGAATTAAACATTTGATATAGCCTACAGACACTGAAAAAATTGAAATGTTTTATTTGGAGTGGAGTGAATTGCTGTCTGTGAGCATATCCAAACTGGAATCCTGAATATGTTTACTGATTAAATGGTTCTGCATTCAAACAAATCGGTTGAAACTGTTTATTCATAACTAGTGATTTAACCACAGAGTCATTGACCTTCCTGTTTTACTGTCTGAGAAAACTGAAGTAAATGCTGTTTAGTGAACTCTTTGTTACATTTAGCTCAGTCAGCAATAATGATTCAAAAATATTGTTTCGAAATAATTGGCTGACATTTATCTTTTAAAATAAATTATGAATTTTGCAATACTTTAGGCCAGGGCGTAGATTTTCTCTTAACATTGGTAGGGACATACTTAGAGCTGCATTGAACAGCACAAATTCTGTTTCTCATGAATAAAACATAAATAAATTACTTGATAATATAAAATAAACAATAATACAAATAACAATCACATTCTCCAAAAGTCCATTTACATGATTTTACTGCAGTCGGGCTTTGAAGTGGTATGATTAGAGAAATTTAGAGAGGTGTGGGATGCAAATTAAGTGTTTTATCCTGATAATAATTTCTCATAATCACGGAGGCTAAAATCGAAAGGAAATTTCGATTAATTGCACAGCCTTGGTTAATAGTATTGCGGTGAACATGTAGCAAACTTGACTTTTTGCACGTGTAGATTACTAAGGGTTGATGGAGCATTATTTTATTATTTTGAAGCCGATTAAATTATTGGTAGGGACATTTCAGTAATTGGTGGATATTGGTGGAGACACGTCCCCTCCGTTCATGCCAATTCTACACCCTTGACTTTAACTAATTTGAAATTAGCTTAATTATCACTTTCAGATAAATCTGACATGATTATAGCAAAAACACATGATTGAGAGTTTTAGTCTAAAATATTTGATCCTTTAAAAAAACTATATATATATATATATATATATATATATATATATATTGGTGTAACAAATCACAAATCTCATGGTTTGGATCACATTATGGTATTTTAGTCATGCATCAGACCAATTTTCAGATCAGCCAAAAAGAGGAGACAAATGTAATTTGCTTTCTATTTATTCCAAAAACAGCACTGCAAGACACTTTTGGTTTCATAAAATAAAATGAAGAAATAATCAGCTGAATAAAAATAAACTGTAAAATATTCAGTACTGTGAAAAATTCACTGTTACTACTACTGTTGCTGATAACTCTAAATGTAGATAACTTACATTATAATTTGTACAGCCCATATTTTTTTCTTCTTCTAATTTTCAATAAATGATTCAGGTATTCACTCATCAAACTTCATGTTTCATTGCTAGATGCATCATTTTTGAAGAATTATTCAGTGGCATATTTTTGATGGCTGGTTGTCGCCACCTATTGGTTAAATAATGTAATTGCTGCCTACAACTTTCATTTTTGAACACATGATGGGGATTTTAATCTTTACCACAAACATCAGTGGTTTTATCTAAATTATAAACTGTTTTCCCAGTACTGCTGTGTTATTTGACTGTTTGTAACTTCATAACCAACTCAAAAGACTAAAGACTCAATCCTCTTTCTTGATTTTTGAGTTTTCAGATTTGAATGCAGCGATTTGAAGGATTGATAAAGATATGCAAATCACCATCATTAAATATTTATGTTGCGTGGGCATTGAGATCCTGATATTTTAATGATTAATCGTGCAGCTTACACAATGCATTGATGCAGGGTAAACAAGTAGTGACAGAAAACACGTTTAATAACCTAAGAAACTTACCACATTCTGAGTAATCTACAACAACTTCTTCCGTCATCATTATATTTTACAGGAAAGCCTAAATGCTTTCATACATGTGATTTGAATGACGTGAGAGGCGATCTCTCTGCAATTGTTACAAATTTAGGACTAACCTACAAGTAAAAAAATGTACTAATCTGCAGTTCACGTGTGTTCCAAACCATGGGTTGTGATCCGTATGGATCACGGATCAACCGCGATCCATTACATCCCTAATATATATATATATATATATATATATATATATACAGGCAGTGCAGAATTATTAGGCAAATGAGTATTTTGACCACATCATCCTCTTTATGCATGTTGTCTTACTCCAAGCTGTATAGGCTCGAAAGCCTACTACCAATTAAGCATATTAGGTGATGTGCATCTCTGTAATGAGAAGGGGTGTGGTCTAATGACATCAACACCCTATATCAGGTGTGCATAATTATTAGGCAACTTCCTTTCCTATGGCAAAATGGGTCAAAAGAAGGACTTGACAGGCTCCGAAAAGTCAAAAATAGTGAGATATCTTGCAGAGGGATGCAGCACTCTTAAAATTGCCAAGCTTCTGAAGCGTGATCATCGAACAATCAAGCGTTTCATTCAAAATAGTCAACAGGGTCGCAAGAAGCGTCAGGAAAAACCATGGCGCAAAATAAACTGAGAACTGAACCATGAACTGAGAAAAGTCAAGCGTGCAGCTGCCAAGATGCCACTTGCCACCAGTTTTGCCATATTTCAGAGCTGCAACATCACTGGAGTGCCCAAAAGCACAAGGTGTGCAATACTCAGAGACATGGCCAAGGTAAGAAAGGCTGAAAAACGACCACCACTGAACAAGACACACAAGCTGAAACGTCAAGACTGGGCCAAGAAATATCTCAAGACTGATTTTTCTAAGGTTTTATGGACTGATGAAATGAGAGTGAGTCTTGATGGGCCCGTGGCTGGATCGGTAAAGGGCAGAGAGCTCCAGTCCGACTCAGACGCCAGCAAGGTGGAGGTGGAGTATTGGTTTGGGCTGGTATCATCAAAGATGAGCTTGTGGGGCCTTTTCGGGTTGAGGATGGAGTCAAGCTCAACTCCCAGTCCTACTGCCAGTTTCTGGAAGACACCTTCAAGCAGTGGTACAGGAAGAAGTCTGCATCCTTCAAGAAAAACATGATTTTCATGCAGGACAATGCTCCATCACACGCGTCCAAGTACTCCACAGCGTGGCTGGCAAGAAAGGGTCTAAAAGAAGAAAAACTAATGACATGGCCTCCTTGTTCAACTGCGCTGAACCCCATAGAGAACCTGTGGTCCATCATCAAATGTGAGATTTACAAGGAGGGAAAACAGTACACCTCTCTGAACAGTGTCTGGGAGACTGTGGTTGCTGCTGCACGCAATGTTGATGGTGAACAGATCAAAACACTGACAGAATCCATGGATGGCAGGCTTTTGAGTGTCCTTGCAAAGAAAGGTGGCTATATTGGTCACTGATTTGTTTTTGTTTTGTTTTTGAATGTCAGAAATGTATATTTGTGAATGTTGAGATGTTATATTGGTTTCACTGGTGAAAATAAAGAATTGAAATGGGTATATATTTGTTTTTTGTTAAGTTGCCTAATAATTATGCACAGTAATAGTCACCTGCACACACAGATATCCTCCTAAAATAGCTAAAACTAAAAACAAACTAAAAACTACTTCCAAAAATATTCAGCTTTGATATTAATGAGTTTTTTGTGTTCATTGAGAACATGGTTGTTGTTCAATAATAAAATTAATCCTCAAAAATACAACTTGCCTAATAATTCTGCACTCCCTGTGTATATATATATATATATATATATATATATATATATATATATATATATATATATATATATACTGTATACAGTTGAAGTCAGAATTATTAGCCCCTCCTTTGAATTGTTTTTCTTTTTTAAATATTTCCCAAATGATGATTAACAGAGCAATTTTTCACAGTATGTCTGATAATATTTTTTCTTCTGGAGAAAGTCTTATTTGTTTTATTTCAGCTAGAATAAAAGCAGTTTTTTATAATAAAAAAAAAAAAAAAAAAAAAAAAACATTTTAGGTCAAGATTATTAGCCCCTTTAAGCTATATATATATTTTTTGATTGTCTACAGAACAAACCATCATATACAATAACTTGTCTAATTACTAGTATCTTGAAAAATATCTAGTCAAATATTATTTACTGTCATCATGGCAAAGATCAAATAAATCAGTTATTAGAAATGAGTTATTAAAACTATTATGTTTAGAAATGTGTTGAGAAAAATCTTGTTCATGTTAAACATAAATTGGGGAATAAGGTTTCTAAAATCATTCAAGCAAATAAATCAATGAAGCATGCATCTTTTAGAGCCTGGTATTTATTCAACGCATTGTACAGTCCATTTAGACCCCAGGTTTTAAATACAATGTGAATGTCATCAGTCAATTATGAATAAAACATGACATCACCTTGAAAAAAGAAAATCTTTAAATTACTAAAATCCAAAAAAGAAAAAAAAAAAAGTCAAATAAAGTTGCCATCAACTATAATTCATAAGACTTTAATATATTTACTTGCATACAGTAGCAAATCAAATAAGTGGAAAAGGGGGAAATGTGTATCAAACTCATCATAAGAGGCATTAAGACAAAAATAGCCATAATTAAAATGCGAAATACGCCTGGTGGCAATAGGCACACTGTGGAGCGCCACATGAGGAAGACTGGCATCTCCAAGAAGGCTTTTTGTAATAATAAAACATGTATGAAAACAGCAGAAGTGACAGTCAAACTCTTATAAGACATCAGGATGGAAGCGCAAACCACTCCAGCCATCCTGAAATAACAGAGACCACCCAACAAATATAAAAAAAGAAACAATCATCAGCATAAAAAGTGAAAGAGCGCACTTTATAATGTGACGATGAGACATGCAGAATGAAATCAGAGCTGACCAGACTCTCAGAGAACCAAAAATACTGGTATAAGCTGGTATTATTGCACCTTTGAGAGAAAAATAAAACATGATATGGCCGACGAGGAAGCTAAAACAAAACCAGCGATAAAATAAAACTAGAAATGTGCAAAGAGATGTGTGCATACATATATTCAAGTTCAGCTGTGTGTGTGTGTGTGTGTGTGTGTGTAAAACAAGTACAAAAATAGATCTTGATTTGTCAGATGCAGTCGATAATATCTAAAATACGCAATTTATGGATCAAATTTAGGCTGGATCCAGGAGAAGCGTTTTATTTTTGTGTTAAAAAAGGCTGTTTAAAAAATCGTGATGCTTCCCTGAAGATCTACACTTTAGTCTGACAGTGTTTTGGCACAAGAACAAGCTGGTGTAATGCTCACTACCGCCACAAGATGGCACTATTTGCGCTCTCTCGTATGGTGTGTGTTCAAACACGCATCAGACTCTAGCTGAAGAGCTTGACGAAGCAGCTTTGGCAGTAGGGCTTGTCGTTCTGCTCTTTGAATGTGCCCTTGTTGAGCTGTTTAAGGCAGAAGGCGCAGACGAAATGCTCGGGGTGGAACTTCTTGCCCATGGCGGTGATGCAGCGGCCGGTGATGGGTTTCTGACAGCCGGAGCAGAGCGAGCCGCGTCTCTCGTGATAATGAGCCTCGCAGTATGGCTGCCCTTCATGCTCGAAGAAACTGCCGTTCACGAATGGAGTAAAACACTCCTGTGAAGCAGAAGAGAGAGAGAAAACGAAACGATCAGATATTTCAAATGATACATT
Source organism: Danio kyathit (assembly GCA_903798195.1). Lineage (NCBI taxonomy): Eukaryota > Metazoa > Chordata > Actinopteri > Cypriniformes > Danionidae > Danio > Danio kyathit. The sequence continues at coordinate 8,269,296 of LR812523.1, read as the reverse complement.
ATAATGCGATGACATTCAAAACAATCCAATACGATGTCAGTCAATGCAATACAATAGAATTCATTCATTTTCTTTTCGGCTTAGTCCTTTTATTAATCTGGGGTCGCCACAGGGGAATAAACCGCCAACTTATCCAGCATATGTTTTACGCAGCGGATGCCCTTCCAGCTGCAACCCATCACTGGGAAACACCTATACACTTCCACAATAGAATTCAATACAATACAACGTTATATAGCACATTGAAAAACTACCATACATAATGCTGCTATTGACCTTATTCTTGATATTCAAGCGGGCAAAGCCATTGAAATCTTTTTTGGCTCGAGACTTCTGATCTCATTCACTTCCATTGGTTTATACATCTATCTATATACGTACACTCACCGGCCGCTTTATTAGGTACACGTTACTAGTACCAGGTTGGACCCCCTTTTGCCTTCGGAACTGCCTTAATCCTTCATGGCATAGATTCAACAAGGTACTGGAAATATTCCTCAGAGTTTTTGCTCCATATTGACTTGAGAGCATCACGCAGTTGTAGATTTGTCGGCTGCACATCCATGATGTGAATCTCCCGCTCCACCACATCCCAAAGGTGCTCTATTGGATTGAGAACTGGTGACTGTGGAGGCCATTTGAGTACAGTGAACTCATTGTCATGTTCAAGAAACCAGTCTGAGATGATTCACGCTTTATGACATGGCGCGTTATTCTGCTGGAAGTAGCCATCAGAAGATGGGTACACTGTGGTCATAAAGAGATGGACATGCTCAGCTACAATACTCAGGCAGGCTGTGGTGTTGACACGATGCTCAATTGGTACTAATGGGCCCAAAGTGCGCCAAGAAAATATCCTCCACACCATTACACCACCACCACCAGCCTGAACTGTTGATACAAGGCAGGATGGATCCATGCTTTCATGGTGTTGATGCCAAATTCTGACCTGACCATCCGAACGTCGCAGCAGAAATCGAGACCCATCAGACCAGGCAACGTTTCTCCAATCTTCTATTGTCCAATTTTGGTGAGCCTGTGTGAATTGTATCCTCAGTTTCCTGTTCTTACCTGACAGGAGTGGCACCTGGTGTGGTCTTCTGCTGCTGTAGCCCATCTGCCTCAAAGTTGGACGTGTTACGTGTTCAGAGATGCTCTTCTGCAGACCTCGGTTGTAGCGAGTGGTTATTTGAGATACTGTTTCCTTTCTATCAGCTGGAACCAGTCTGGCCATTCTCCTCTGACCTTTGGCATCATCAAGGCATTTGCATCCACAGAACTGCCGATCACTGGATATTTCCTCTTTGTCGGACCATTCTCTGTAAACCCTAGAGATGGTTGTGCATGAAAATCCCAGTAGATCAGCAGTTTCTGAAATACTCAGACCAGCCCGTCTGGCACCAACAACCATGTCACATTTAAAGTCACTTAAATCCCCTTTCTGCCCCATTCTGATGCTCGGTATGAACTGCAGCAGATCGTCTTGACCCTGCCTAAATGCATTGAGTTGCTGCCATGTGATTGGCTGATTACAAATTTGTGTTAACAAGCAGTTGTACCTAATAAAGTGTCTGGTGAGTTTATTATTTTTTGAATCTGCCCATGAGAAATTCCCAAATACTCACCCTGCAGACAAAACACTCAGGATGCCAGAGAGAGTTGAGGGCAGAGATGTAGTTCTCCAGGATGGCACGAGCACAGCCGCCACATTTAGGGGCAAACATGTCAAAGTAATCCTTCCTACAGTACGCCTTTCCCTCCTTCTCATGAAAACCTGCCAGGGGAAAAAAATGAACAGACAGAGAGGCAAATGGTTGCCAATGGCTTAAACCCTTTTAAAGGAATAAAGCCGAAAAAAAAGGATATGTAGAGAAGAGGCTGAGAAAGATGCTCTTACCCTCAGGCCCAAAGAATGACCCGCACTGGGCACAGAAGAAATGCTCTGGATGCCAAGTTTTGTCTAATGCGGTCACCACTTTCTGCAGGACCAAAGAAGAGCAGATGAAGAATTGAAATATGGTGAAAATGAACAAAACACACAATTTAATATCAATAAATGAACACAAAATTAAGATAAAAACAAGACCGTAGTAATTGGGTGACACTTGACAGTAGTGATGTGACGTTGTGCACCGAGGCTTCGAAGCATGTATCAAAAAAATGATCTCTTAGTGTAGCAGCGTACCGGAGCTTGATTTATGTTGCCATAACCACGTGATCAATGACGTCCGAAGCTTCATTTTCGATTATACCCATGTGACTGCTTTGAATTTTGATTCAACGTTTTAAACACTCTTGTGGGTTAGTAAAGCCATAGCGTGAGATTAGGTGTAGATTACATACATTTCTACTGTTTCAAAGCACTGCACAGATTTACGCACCAGTAATTCAACTAAAATACAATAGTAATTTATAGTAAAAAGCTTTTGAACATTACTGAAGTGTATTAGTGCATTATTTACAACTATTTTAAAGAAGACCACTTCATATTGTAGTATAGTGTGTAACGGAGGCCAGCTGGTAAGTGCAGCGGGAAGGCCTCACTACCATGCAGGAATCGCCGGTTCGATCCCCGTTCGGAACGAGTGGGTGTGCGTAGGATCGGTTGAAATATGATAATCATCAATGCTTTTGAATACCTTGGATTTTACCACAGTCATCGGTGGTGTAATGTAACTCACCTTATATGTAAAATACTACAGTATTTGGGTAAATTGTTTATAGTACTATTGTTGTATTACTACATGAATGAGTTGGTCATTGTGAACATTGCAACACAGTGCTTTTCCACACTTTAACCAGCAAAGGTCCTCATCAAACTCTGATTTGGAAAGCTTTGAGTAATGAACCTTTTTCCGATACAATTGAGTCGAACGGTTCACTGTTCAGAAAGCTTCGTTTCACCATCACTACTTTATTTACAGTAAGGTTTTATTAGTTAAAGTGATAGTTAACTTAAAAATGAATATTTATTTACTTTTAAATCACCTTTAAGTGGTTGCGAATAGGGCTGCACGATCTTGAAAAAAATCTAACATTGCGATATTTTTTTTATTCCGCGATATATATTGCGATATTAATACAATTCCACAAGATGACTTATGCCCAATCCCAATTCTATTTTTGTAGCTCTACCCCTTCCCCCTTCAAACAGTGTGTGAACTTCAAAATTTACCCCTAAGAATTGGGACACAACTACAGCACCTGCACACGTCATCATATGTCATCACGATCTCTTGCTTCATATGAGATCAGATGATCGCGACTGCTGTAGTTTTTCCAGTTGCTTTATTTTTTGGAATTTATTTTCAAGAAATCACTGAAGGCATATATTATGTTATCATAACGATCTAATGTGGCGATAAGATCATAACTATACTGTGCATTTACACAGTGGCCATATTCATCTATGTAAACACACAAAAAACAACACTAACATTATAGTAGACACTGTAAAATCTCATTCTCAGCCACTAGACATTACTGACAGGGTATTCGAGTGTCAGAATGTTGTGGGACTGCTATACAGGAGTTATTATTATGGGTTATAGATAGCGAAATTTAGCGGTTTTATTTTGCGTTTTTTTTTTTAAAGCATGATGGTAAAACACAAGCGCGGTTATGAATGTATTAAATCATATGTTTGTTTGTCGTAAAAATTTGTAATAATGACAAAAATACTCATTTGTGCATCTCCTGACTTCCGTGTGCAGCTATGCTGCCGTTGTGGCTGGTGTATTCTGGGAAATTTTATTACCCCTTGGTTTCGAGTGTGGTCCTGAAAAATACGGATCTACGTACGGAAATACGGATCTACGTACGGAAATACGTACGGATCACAACTCGTGGTTCGGAACGCATGTGACCCGCGGATTAATAATTTATTTTGAACTTGTCGGTTAATCCAACATTTATAACCATTGCAGAGAGATCGCCTCCCGAGTCATTCAAATCGCGTGCATGAAAGCATTTTGGTTTCCCTGTAAGATATAATGATGACGGAAAAAGTTGTGGTGGGACCTACTTAAATGCTTTCTTAGGCTATCAATTTAATGTGTTTTCTGTCACTGTTTGTTTATCCTGCATTAATGCATTCAGTGTAAATGCGCACAATTAAACATTAAAAGATCGTGATCTCAGTTCAAACCCACGCAACATGAATGATAAATGACAATGATTTGCATATGTTTATTAATCCTTCAAAGCGCTGCATTCAAATCTGCATCGAGAGAGATCCAGTTTAACACTTTTTCAGTGAGTTACAAACAATTAAAGAACACAGAAGTGCTGGGAGAACAGTTTATAGTTCAGATATATACACTGATGTTTATGGTAAAGATTAAAATCACCGTTTAATGAAACATGATGCTGGTGAATTTTTGATGCTGGTAAAAGCAATTACATTGTGTAACCAACAGATGGCGGCAAACAACCATCAAAATTATGTCACTGAATAGGTTTTCAGAAATGATATACCTATAATGAAACATGAAGTTTATGTGTGAATTGTTGAATCATTAATTGAAGATAAATATGATCTGTTGTACAAGATGTGAGATTTCTATATTTAGCATTATCAGCAACAGTAGCAAAGATCATATTTCATATTGAATACTTTTCTTTTTTCAGCTGGTTCTTTCTTGGTTTTTATTTTTTATTAAAATTACAGGTTCTAAGTTCTGTTTGTTAAAAGCAATGTTTTTTGTAGTAATATTTTTATATAAATGGAAAGCAAACGACATTTGTCTCCTCACTTTTTTGCTGATCTGAAAAATGGTCCGATCTGTGACTCAAAAACCGTAGTGTGATCCGAACTGCAGATTTGTGATCCTTTACACCACTAAATGTGATTATTTTCATGCACGTGTTTAGTCAGAGATTGACAAATTAATCTCCATACAATCCAATAAACAATCTATAAACTTTGTGGGGTCCCCCAACACATTTTCATTGTGGTCTGTGCTATTTGCAGCACAACTTCCAATGCAGGAAAAAAATACTATGGACTTCAATAGAAGAAGCTCAAACAGGTTGAGTAAATAATGACAATGTTCATTTTTAGTTAAACTCCGATAACTCTTTAAAAAAAGGAGTTACATAATGGCTTCAGAGCTGTACATTTGATCCATTCATGCATATACATTTGCAGATTTTCATCTGTTGGCAGCATGCTCTCAGTCTACATGCATGTGTTCAGTTCTACTGCAAATGATCTATTTAGACTGTATGTAAGTCACTGTTTATGTTTACAGGAAATCTGAAGCCTGAGGTAAAGTGTGTGTGTGTGGCTATAGTAAGACTGGGTGTTGACATACGAGACACACTCAAACATACACATTCACTGACACAGGGATCCACACTGACACATACACATGTTGGTTTGTGTGATGTATGAGGACTTGTATGTAATGTATGTTTCATTATAAAACTGCTTGTAATATGGCCTTACTCTAACCCTACCCATAAACCCAGCCCTCATATGAAACTTTTGGGGAATTTTGAATGTGAAAAATTCTTAGGTATGATTTTAAACCGTTTTATATCACTAGAAGACAGGGCATGTCCTAATAAACCACCTCAGCAACTGCAATACCTAGGTCATAGCCATGAAATTATACAAATTTGAGTCCTCATGAATCACATAAACAAGCACACACGTACACAAACAAATAATCAGATTCACACACACATCCACACTGACGACACACAAAAAGAGAGAGAGAGAGAGAGCGAGAGAGAGAGATTTTGAGCTCATTTACCCTGAATTCACCAAGTTAAACAATAAAACAACTTCAGTACTTAATAGGTGAAAAAACATTGTATTTTACTAGTGGCACAATATATTTATGAAAAAGAGAAATATTTATACACTCACCGGCCACTTTATTAGGTACACCTTACTAGTATGGGGTTGGACCCCCTTTTGCCTTTAGAACTGCCTTAATCCTTTGTGGCCTAGATTCAACAAGGTACTGAAAATATTCCTCAGAGATTTTGGTCCAGATTGACATCTAGCATCATATAGCATCACGCAGTTACTGCAGATTTGTCGGCTGCATGTCCATGATGTGAATCTCCTGTTCCACCACATCCCAAAGGTGCTCTATTGGATTGAGAACTGGTGACTGCGCAGGCCATTTGAGTACAGTGAACTCATTGTCATGTTCAAGAAGCCAGTCTGAGATGATTCACGCTTTATGACATGGAGCGTTATCCTGCTGGAAGTAGCCATCAGAAGATGAGTACACTGTGGTCATAAAGGGATGGACATGGTCAGCAACAATACTCAGGTAGGCTGTGGTGTTGACAAGATGCTCAATTGGTACTAATGGGTTCAAGAAAATTGGTACTAAGTGTGCCAAGAAAATATCCCCCACACCATTACACCACCACCACCAGCCTGAACTATTGATACAAGGCAGGATGGATCCATGTTTTGATGTTGTTGATGCCAAATTCTGACCTGACCATCCGAATGTTGCAGCAGAAATCGAGACTCATCAGACCAGGCAACGTTTTTCCAATCTTCTATTGTCCAGTTTTGGTGAGCCTGTGTGAATTGTAGCCTCAGTCTCCTGTTCTTAGCTGACAGGAGTGGCACCTGGTGTGGTCTTCTGCTGCTGTAGCCCATCTGCCTCAAGGTTGGATGTGTTGTGCATTCAGAGATGCTCTTCTCATACCTCTGTTGTAACGAGTGGCTATTTGAGTTACTGTTGCCTTTCTATCAGCTGGAACCAGTCTGGTCATTCTCCTCTGACCTCTGGCATCAAAAAGGCATTTGCACCCACAGAACTGCCGCTCACTGGATATTTTCTCTTTTTCAGACCATTCTCTGTAAACTCTAAAGATGGTTGTGCATGAAAATCCCAGTAGATCAGCAGTTTCTGAAATACTCCGACCAGCCCGTCTGACATAAACAACCATGCCACGTAAAAAATAAGTCACTTACATCCCCTTTCTTCCTTATTCTGATGCTCAGTTTGACCTGCAGCAGATCGTCTTGACCATGTCTACATGCCTAAATGCATTGAGTTTCTGCCATGTGATTGGCTGATTAGAAATTTGCATTAACAAGCAGTTAGACAAGTGTACCTTATAAAGTGGCCAGTGAGTGGATATGTATATTCTTTTTAATGTAAACTTGCAAAATGCTTTGGCAATACATTTGTAACATTTGTCATGCCAATAAAGCAATTACTGAATTAAATTAAGAGAAAGAGAAAAATGCACTCTCTCTCTCTCTCTCTCTCACACACACACACACACACACACACACACACACACACGCACGCACACACGCACACAGACAGAAAGACAGAGAGACAGAGAGACAGAGAGACAGACAGACTTAGACACAGACTCAGATACAGGCCTGTGAGCGCTGGCAATGCTGATAGTAAGGTGTAATGCTTACGTCCAGAATGGGTCCGCTGCAGTAGTAACAGCGAGGAGAGAAGAGGCTGTGATAGTCCTTTTCACAGTATGGCTGACCGTCCCGCTCAAAGAAATTTTTGGAGCCGATTTCCTCTTGACACTGAGTGCACACGAAATGCTCCGGATGCCATGTCCGACCCATTGCTGTCACCACCTGAACGAATCAAAGAAAAAAAAGTATCCTGTGTGTTTTTCTGCAAATTTGTGTGGACCTGCCATTCAAAAGAACTGAAACAGCTCATTATTTATAATAAGGCGGAACTACGAGTGTTTGGCTTTGTGCTTTATATTTATACATCATGAAAATAACGCTTCGTTTGGTGTTTTAACTAGACATTAGTTTCAATATCAGTGATTTGTTGTTTATGAGATTGCTATGTTTTTACATTGCGTAGAGTTATATTTAAAGATGCACCGATATGAAAATTGAGCCGAAAGCAAAACTGTTTTGTAATAATTATTTATTATGTTACTAAAAAATATAAAGTCATTTCGTAATACTTTTATTCATTCATTCATTTTCATCCGCTTTTCAGGGACCGGGTTGCAGGTGTCTCAGGACAGAACCCCAGACTTCCCTCTTCCCAAAGACTTCCTCAAGCTCCTCCGGGGGGATCCCGAGGTGTTCTTAGGCCAGCCGAGAGACATAGTCCCTCCAGTGTGTCCTGGGTCTTCTCCTCCCGGTGTGACATGCCTTTAACACCTCCCTAGGTAGTCGTCTAGGAGGCATCTGAAACATAAGCCCGAGCCACCTCAGCTCACTTCTCTTGATGTGGAGGAGCAGCGACTCTACTCCGAGCTCCTCCTGGTTGACAGAGCTCCTCACCCTATCTATAAGGGTGCGCTCTGCCACCCTGCAAAAGAAACTCATTTCGGCTGCTTGTATCCAAGACCTTGTCCTTTTGGTCATGACCCAAAGATCATGAGCATTGGTGAGAGTAGGAACGTAGATTGAATGGTAATTCGAGAGCTTCGCCTTTCTGCTCAGCTCCTTCTTCTTATTACTCAGATTATATTGTTAATACTTTTAAAATAACTTAACTTTTACTGTCAATAAAACATGGTTATTGGCTTTTTTTTTAAGTCAGTATAATTTGAGAGCTGTCATTTGAGTTTGTCCACATTATTTTCTTTTAATATTGCAAAGAGTACAGTAATATTTAAAGGGTCACGAAACCCCCCTTGTCTCAGCAGGGTGTTTTCACACCTCATGTTTGAAAAAAGTCAGGAAAGTGGGTGTGTCCAGCTCTGTTTAGGTGGGAGTGTCGGGGGAGGGAAAGAGGTAAGGTTTTGCATAAAAATAGTTTTCGGTGGAGCATGTGCTGATTTTCACAGAGGTAAAACAAACACACACACGCAGAGAAGAAAGACAGTGACTACGTTTACATGGACATCAGTAATCGAATTATTTGCCAAATTATTAATTTGTCGACTTTAACTGCAGTTCGGCACTTTCACTTTTTTATTCAGAAACATTTCATGCATGCCCCCATGACAAACGAAATATTGGATGCGAGGATGAACTGCTGGAGAGTGTAGTTTTAATGTAATGTTTGATACCGCACGTCGTATGAGAGAAAAAAAAAACCTCCGCATTTCTCTGTAACTTAGATGCACTCGGTAGGTAGCGTCAGAAAGACGTGTGTGTATAGACCAGGGGTGTCCAAACTCGGTCCTGGAGGGCCGGTGTCCTGCAGATATTAGCTCCAACTTGCCTCAACACACCAGCAAGGATGATTCTAGAAAGTCTAGTAAGAGCTTGATTAACTAGCCCAGGTGTGTCTGATTGGGGTTGGAACTAAACTTTGCAGGACACCGGCCCCCCAGGACCGAGTTTGGACACCCCTGGTATAGACTATCCTGTCACAAAATTGGGCGAAAATCCTACACGACGGTAATAGTTTGATTAAGGTGTTTACATTCGGAGAGCAGCATTTACAGCGGATCTTTCAGTCCATAATATTGTAGTGATATTAGGTTTGTCTTTAAAAACTGAAAGAGTACCGCTGACGATACGAACTAACTTTGCCATCTAACATAAACAAAGATCACTGATCGCACACTTACCAAATCTGTAGAGACGGGACAATCAACACCAACTCGAAGCCGGATTTCATCATTTCCAGATGCGAAAAGCTCTCGGGTAAATTATTTTTCTTACAAACTTATTTCTGTCGCGTGCACTGTAAACCACACGTGAGTCCAGCTGCGCTCTTAAAGCAGGGAAATGGAAACAAAACCTTCGTTGCAGCACATTTATAAACGCAACACTGATGACCCGTGTCTACAAACAATTCTTCTTCTACTTGTTTTGGCAATGCAACGTGGCGTCTCTCTGCCGTCTGAACACTGTAACAGATAAAAAACAGTCTTCGAAGCTATTTTGCATATTAATGAGGTTGCACCTCATGCATAATAGAGCGCGCTGATTGGTTTGAACCAAGTCTTTCTCATGAATTAATGCTGCACACTCAAACACGTCACGTTGTACTCACTGGTACAGACATCCACTCTCCACGCTGGAATTCACATAAGGATCTAATCGCCATGACGCAGCTTCAAAAATTCGTTTCAAACCGGTTGAATGAATTTGCTCGAAATAACGCAAACAACCAATTTTCACCTTTTAGTGAAATATATGTGTCCTAATAGTGTTTATAGCAGCGTGGGACACAGATATGACTGTCAACAGCTCAACAAATGTGTTTTGGTGTTTCATGACCCTTTAAAGACTTTTAAAACAACTTCATTTATACTGATATAAAAATTAAGGCAATAAAATAACGTTTTACTGACAGTAAATGTTTATTGACATTGAACAAGTTGAGATCTGTGATTTGAGGTGCTCCAGATTATTTTCTTTTAATATTGCATAGAGTACAGTAATATTTAAAGATGCACTGAAACAGAAATTCTGGGCCAAAACTGAAAATTCTGAATGCATTGGCCGAAAAACCAAAACAGATTAATTGATTATTTTATGAAATAATAAAGTCATTTGGTAATACTTTTAAAATAAATTAATTTATACTGATATAAAAAATAAGCCAATGAAATCACCACGATTTATTGACCGTAAACGTTTATTGACATTGAACCAGCTGAGAGCTGTCATTTGAGTTGATCCAGTTTATTTTCTTTCAATATTGAATAGAGTACAGTAATATTTAAAGATGCACTGAAACAAAAATTCTGAATGCATTGGCCGAAAAACCAAAACAGAATAAATATTAATTATTTCATGAAATAATAGTCATTTAGCAATGCTTTTAAAATAATTTATACTGATATGAAAAAATAATAAGGCAAAAAAATGAACCACGTTTTGGTGACAGTAAACATTTACTGACACTGACTACGTTTACATGGACATCAGTAATCGAATTATTTGCCTTAATCTAATTAAGACAATAATAAGATTAAGGCGTTTACTTGAGTTGTTTTTTGAGTGTTTCTTTCATGATGCCGTTTTACATGTTATAGCACATAATTCGATTAACGTCATTGCGTCACCACGCTATCCACATTTCCTCCGGAGTTTCATGTAATTTCGGGTGTTTTACTTTTAATTAGTCGACTTGACTGCAGTTTGGCACTTTCACTTTCATTCTGGAACATTTCATGCATTCCCCCCGTGACAAACGAGATATTGGATGCAACTATAAACTGCTGGAAGAGTGTTGAAGGTTCAAACTTCATGCTGAATAGAAAAAAACCTCCGCATTTCACGATGCAGGTGTCTGTGGTCTGCACTCACTCGGTAGGTGCAGAGAGTGTCAAACAGCCGTGTGTGTGTGTGTAGACTATCCTGTCGCAAAACGCGGCGAAAAGTCCTACATGACAGTAATCGTTCGATTAAAGTGTTTACATGTTGTCTGCGCCAATAGCCTAGTGGCTAAGTGCGCCGACATATAGCTCCATGGTGCTCACGGCGACCTGAGTACGATTCCTGGCTCGAGGTCCTTTGCCGACCCTTCCCCTCTCTCTGCTCCCAATACTTTCCTGTCTGTAACCTTCACTGTCCTTTCCAAATAAAGGTGAAAAACCCCTAAAAAATAATTATAAAAAAAAAAAAAAAAAAAAAGGGTTTAGATGTCTGTATTGCACTTTAATAATGCGACTGAAATCAGCATACTCCACACGTCTTAATTCAAATTCTCTTTAGTTCGATTATAACCTTAATCTGATTAATCAAAATTTTTTTTTAAAAATATCGCTGTTTACATGGTAGACTCTTAATTAGAGTATTGTCCTAATTGCATTAAAATCTAATTATTGGTGTCCATGTAAACATACTCACTGGACGAGTGGAGAGCTGTCATTTGAGCTCCTCCAGATCATTTTCTGTTAATAATTGCATAGAGTACAGTAATATTTAAAGATGCACTGAAATGAAAATTCTGCCAATGAAGTTACCGTATATGGTTCCTCATCCAATAACAGGGTATATGCAGGAGTCCTAAAGGAAACTTTATTACCTTTTTAGGACTTTAAGACCTCATCGCCACTTTAAGTTCTAATCAGTATCAAACCTTTAACATAAACAGTTGTAGTTAAAAAGTTGTAGTTAAGTTTGAAAAAATAAATTACGTGGTTATTTTCAGTGACGGGCTTCAGCCACTGTTTAAACTCATTTTTAAACTTATCAGGAGTATGCAAACTTACATTTTCCCATTTTGCCGTCTGTTTTGCTCTATGGTTTTGCTACATGTGGAGAGAGTCACATCACCTTCCCACGTTTGTCGCAAATTACGTGACATCACCCAGACAGAGGAGCTTGGCCAGATGAGTCCGGCCCGACCCAATCGCGTGGATTGAGGAAAATAAATATATTTATGCTTTTTTGCAGTCAAACAAAATTTAGGACTTCATAAAAACGCGATTAAGACTTTAATACCTTTTAAGGGCCTTCATTTTCACATAATTGATTTATCAACTTAACACTTTTTAAAACTCCTGGGACACCCTGAATAAAGTGTGAAATATTTCATATAATTTAAATATATGCTAAACAGTTTATAACATCACCCTTTCCATCAACCTTACAAGTTAATTTTTTTTAAATTATGAGTCAGATTTTCCAACAGCTTGCCCCCATCAATAAAAATAACTACTGTCAAGATTTACTAAAGATATACAGTGTATAGACACAGTGATTTTTGCAGCCGCACATTCAATCATTTTTCTTTCAGAGGAGAATATTTAAATGAATCATGCAACGTTTGTGACCTAATTTTGCGTGTTTTGATCATTATGCTAATGAGCTGCTGCATCTGTGTTCTAGAATTCAGCAATTGCACGTCTGTAAATCTGCACGTTTTGCCCTGATTAGTAAATATAGCCCAATAACAAATGTGCAGAATTTCACCACTATTTAAAAATGCGCCATCTTTCTTTGGTTTTAATGTTTCTGAAAGTCTCTTACGCTCTTCAAGGTCACATTTATTTGCTTAAAAATGCACAGTAAAGCAGAAATATCTTAAAATACAGAAAATGTTTGCCAACAAACAAATAAATAAAGCAGCTCAAATGTTTTTAGTGTAGATAAAAAATAATTTGAGTAGCAAATGATTTCTGAAGACAAATAAAATACGTTTTAAAATTTATTATTTATAATGTTTTAAAATATATTCAAAATATATAATTTAGACATAATATATATAAAAAATATATTAATTTAATAATACATTTATATAATAATTTATAATATATTATTTTAAATTGTAATAATATTGAACAATATTATAGTTTTACTGTTTCGATCAAATAAATGCATCCTTTGCAATCAGAAGAGACTTCTTTAATAAAAAAAAAAAATGTATGTGTGTATATACCAGTGGTGTCCAAACTCAGTCCTGGAGGGCCGATGTCCTGCTGAGTTTAGCTTCAACTTGCTTCAACACACCTGCCAGAAAGCTTCTAGTATATCTAGTAAGAGCTTGATTAGCTGGTTCAGGTGTGGTTGATCAGGGTTGGACCTAAACTCTCCAGGACACCGGCCCTCCAGGACTGAGTTTGAACACATCTGCTATTTACAGTATATTTATATATAGTCAAACACACTGACATGGAAACTCTTTGGTGGTTTTTTGATTTCTTTTTGAAATCAGAGCACATCACACCTGTCCTCAGGTCTTTACACTGGCTCCCAGTTGCATTCAGAATAGATATTACAAATTGTCTATATATCACTAAATGGCCTAGGACCTCAATACATTACAGATATGCTCACTGAATACAAACCTAACAGATCCCTCAGATAATTAGGATCAAATAAACTAGAAATTCCAAGAGTTCAGTCAAAGAATTGTGAATCCGCCTTCAGCTATTACGCTCCCCACTGCTGGAATCAGCTTCCAGAAATGATCAGATGTGCTCCAACATTAGGCACATTCAAATCCAGACTGAAAACACATCTGTTCAGCTGTGCCTTTACTGAATGAGCACTGTGCTACGTCCCACAGATCGCACTATTATGTCTTTCTATTATTTTTCATTCTTTTATAACCTGTTTTAACACATTTTAATCTGTTTTTAATTATTTTTATCATTTATATTGTCTTGTTTCTTTTATTTTTGTTTATGTAAAGCACTTTGAACTACTATTGTGTATGAAATATGCTATATAAATGAACTTGCCTTGCCTGAAACAAATCTAGAGCATCTAATCACAATAATACAAGTGTATTTTTACACCAGGGTTTCTGCAGAATTCATCAAGTCAAATTGAAGACTTTTTAAGACCCTTTAAGACCATTAAGAATAAAATTTTAGACTTATACAAGGTTAAAGTTTTTTTTCTAATGGCCCGGTATATTCATGACGAATCATACAATTGTTTTTAGTTTTCTTTTCCTGATTAGGGAATTTAATGGGGAATTTCCTGTAAAAAAAAAAAAAAAAGTCTAACAGCTGTTAAAATCTATAAATTACATTACATTAAATATAAAAAAAAAATAAGGTTGTATTGAGATGTATTGTTGGTGATTGGATGGATGTCGGCCTGATTGAGTAGCTTCACTTGGATAAAGTAAAATTAAGACCGGTTTAAAATGATTCAAGACCTACACCACAATATTTCAGTAATTTAAGCCTTTTTAGGGCCTAAAAATTCATGAAATGTAAGACATTAAGATGTCTAAGACCCAGCGAACACCCTGTAGACCAGGGGTGCCCAAATCTTTCTTATGAAGGGCCAAAAACCAAACTTGATTGAGGGCTGTGGACCGAAGGTAAATATGCCAAACTGTATTACATTAAAGTTGCCACGGGTAATTATTCATATTTAAAAATAACTACAAATCATTCATTCATTCATCATTTTCGGCTTAGTCCCTTTTATTAGTCCGGGGTCGCCACAGCGGAATGAACTACCAACTTATCCAGCACATGTTTTACCCAGCGGATGCCCTTCCAGCTGCAACCCATCTCTGGGAAACATCCATACACACTCATTCACACTCATACACTACGGACAATTTAGCCTACCCAATTCACCTATAGCGCATGTCTTTGGACTGTGGGGGGAAACCGGAGCACCCGGAGGAAATCCACACGAACGCGGGGAGAACATGCAAACTCTACACAGAAACGCCAACTGACCCAGCCAAGGCTCAAACCAGCGACCTTCTTGCTGTGAGGCGACAGCACTACCCACTGCGCCACAGCGTCGCCATAACCACAAATCATTGCTTTATATTAACTAATGCAATATTTTTTTTTATAATACATGTATAACAGCAAAAACAAAAACAATCCCACTCATAACAGAATGGAGTTCAATGCTGAATACACAAGTCAAGACTTGCCTAGATTTGATGTCTCGCTGATGTCTTCAGCATTGTTCTCTCTCTATAGAGTGACAGTATTTACAGTATTTTTCATTCATTCATTTTCTGCCGCTTTTCCGGGGCCGGGTCGCGGGGGCAGCAGTCTTAGGAGAGAACCCCAGACTTCCCTCTCCCCAGACACTTCCTCCAGCTCCTCCGGGGGGATCCCGAGGCATTTCCAGGCCAGCCAAGAGACATAGTCCCTCCAGCGTGTCCTGGGTCTTCCCCGAGGCCTCAGTTAAAGGCATTTGCCCCAACCCTCCCCATCACTCTCTTCTCAGATTGGATGGTGGGCCAAATCAAACGTTACCCATGAGCCAACTTCGAACATCTCTGCTGTAGACCCAGGTCTAGATAAAGACGTGGGCTATAAATGCAATCATCTGAGGATTTCTCACCTGGCCAGCGATGGGTTTTTTGCAAGCTCCACAAACGCCTTTGGCAACCGTCTGGACACCCAGTCGGTTGAGGTCTGACTGCAGACTTCCCAGCATATTGTCCAGTTTATTCCCCTGCTTCGGGACGCTGGTGGGGGAACTCTTGCCCTGAGCCATAATCTAAATCACAAAGAAGAAAACACACATTTAATAAACACTGCTTTATAATGCAAAGCAAATGTAGATGCAAATCCCTCTCCACACATGCAGACATAACAGCATTTTGTTGGTAAACATGACTAAATTAGTCATTCAGCAAATGCATTTATCCAAAGAGACTTTTGTACACTTTTCCTAAGCCATAATCTACTGTAAATCACAAAGAAGATAACACACACTTAATAAACACTGCTTTATAAAACAGTGGAAATATGGATGCAATTCCCTCCCCACACATGCAGACACAAAAGAGCAGTTTTGCTTGTTCAACACTTTTCGTTTGGTAAATAATTACTAAATTAAGTCATTCACCAAATGCATTTATTAAAAATACTTTTTGTACACTTTTATCAGGTCAATTGTAATGGAGTGGGGTCACAAACTACCTCAGTTTTTTTATTTTGTATTGTTCAGGGTTGGGATTAGGTCTAAGTTTTTTCATCAAACAGCATCAACTGATAAGCAATTGACTATTTTCAGTCAACGCCCACTGCTCTGATTGGCTGACAGTTTTGCATGTTAACAGGGCGTTGTAGACATTGAATTTCTGTGGAGGCAGAGCTTATTCACCCTATTACATTATGAAGTAGAAAATTACAGAAGCTAGGGATGCTCATTTCGGTTAATTTTGCCAACCGACAAAATTTAATTAAAAAAATGTATTGATGTGTCTATTTTGTGTCTGACATATTAAATTATGCATTTTAAAATACTGATTTATTTTAACATTTGAACAGCAGAACATATTAACAACACAACATCTTTACGCACCTGCAGTGTTTACAACAGCATAGAAAAAAGAATAAACTAAATAAAAAGATTAAAAGAAATAGTCCTGCCCTAGATATTTTTCACTTAAATTACAAATGTAGATTACACAATGAAAACACTGACTGAATCCTTTTTAAGAACCAGCATTTTTTTTTCCCTTCCATCCAAATAGCAGGCTCTAATTCTTATATCACAAACCTTTGTCAACTTTTTTTTTAATAATTATTTTTTAGGGCTTTTTACTAAGAATGCAACAGTTCTCTGTAAAAAATCTTATCGTCCCGTTGTCCTCTCATGGTTCTGTGCGCCCTGTTATCCGCAGTTCAGAATATGCACGATTAATATTGGTTTGGTGATAAAAACAACTGCAACAAAGCAAAAAGGTGCTGCCTTTGTACGCTTCCAATTACCTTTCACATGCACTGCACGTGCGAAGACCTGTCCAATCACTTCAGTATTTAAATCTGTTGTTGACATCATGTTTATGTGTGTTTGTGCGTTTCAGTATATCAAGTGAAGGAGATACAGCACAAATGCGCAGGTGAGGCCAAAACACAGCACATTGCCGTGAATGTTTCAACAGACACTTAATGTAAATTTAGAAAGACACAAAAAATAACGAATGGTGATTTTTTATTTATTTTTTGTCGTTGCAAAGATAGCGTAGATCAGTGGTCACTAATAGGTGTATCGAGGTTCCGTGTCCAGACCCAGAAGTGTCCCATACGGGCTCGAACATACAGCCTATAGTTTGCGCACGTGTTACTTCAGTCCCGTCTTGCTGGGGGTTATTCCGCACCTGATCGCTCCCGCTATATATTCACTCTGTATTATGCAAAAAAAAAAAAAAAAAAATCAAGAAAATCTTTGTATTTGTTTGATTTGTAGATTATGTAGGCTATTTTAAAAATGGATATTTTATAACTATTAATAACGGAAACTTTCCAAATTGAAAAAAAAGGTTGGTTTGTTGGTTGTAAACTAAATCATCAAAACTATAGCCTATTTGTTGTGTTTATGAGCAGTGCCGGAGCACTGTGGCCAGCTTATTTCCAAAGCAGAGGATATTTCAGAAAGTTTTGTTTTTACATCTTTCTCCAATTGTGCAAATAAATGAAGGTGTTTATAACGCGGATCCAGGACAGAGGCAATCAGAATCAGCGCTAGTTTGGCATCAACTCGTCTGTGTCAAATTGTGACCAGCAATATCCTCCTTTCATTTTGCTTCTTTGACAAAATACGTCTGTAGGCACATGTGGTTACACGTGTTACCATCCTGAGTTACCAAATATCTGTTGCATATTTATGCAGCCAAACAAAAAAAAATTTAATTAAATAATAATAATTATATATATTTTTAACCAATTAATGGTATCAGTTAAACGATAAAAAAAAATTGTGTGTATATATATATATATATATATATACACACATACATATATATATATATATATATATATATATATATATATATATATACACACAAATTTTTTTTTTATCGTTTAACTGATACCATTAATTGGTTAAAAACACACCCTTTCGATTAATGGTTAATCAGTTATTATGAGCAGCCCTACCAGAAGATGTTAGTTTTGTCATCTAAGCTGATTTCAGAGTGTTGAGTTCGATTATATATAAACTACTGAAAACAGATATAGATTTCGAATTGTGGTTTAAAAGTGATATTAAAAAAGGTAAACTAATTCAACTGGCCTGGACAAAATTGAAGGGTAAAATCATCCTGTGCATTTTGGGTTTCAGGTCACGACTCTTAAATCAATGGACTAATACTAATACATGACTTGTCTTTGGAGAACACAGCACTGAAAAGTGAACGTAAATGTCCTCTATTAAGCAGTGTATAATAGTTGAGATATTTATTCATACTTTGCAACATGACTTTGATTTAAATATTTGCTCAATAAAATCCCCTCATGTGAAAAAGGTCTGATTTAACATTAAAGTATTCACTAAACGCATCAAGATCTTGATCTTTCAAACAAACAGGACTGGAAATGTTGAGTTGCACACATTTAATTGCATCATTTATTAGTCACTCCATTACAGGATGTTAGTAGCTATAAACTGCACCACCACATGCACTTAAAAGGAGAACAAGTAGATCTCAGTGTCACTGAAATTGACGTTTTAGATCAAATGTGTGAATTAGCCACAGCAATACCAGTAATGGAAAATTACACTACATTTGTCTTCTTTCACATCCAGCAAAACAACTGCACAAAGCAGCAAAACATCTGCTTAGATATTATGCAATTTGATATTTCACCTTACGAAAAAGGAAAAGCTTTTGATTGGAATCTGTTTTGCTAATCTAAAAGCAAGTCTCACGCTCTCTCTGCATAACCTTCCCTAAATACAACAGGATCAAGAAGGTGCTAAAGACATAATCAGATGACAAGCCAAGCAAGGTTATGGGTCAAAAAGGTGTTGGTGAAACCGCATCTCTGCTCTCTGGATTCAAAGAACCGTGACACAGAAGCATTCTTCAGAAAACCAAAATAGCAGCCTAAACACCCTGTTATTTCTGCTTATGAGCTCACAGTTTAATACTCTACTGCTGAAATGCTCAAGTGTAGCCTGACGTGTGGCTTGCAGGGTTTAGTTCGTTTTCTTTAACTACAGAATTTTACACAATTCTGGCAGAGAAAAAAAATGTGGCTTTGCGTTTAGCCTAAAGTATACTTCATTACAATGTATGTGTTTTAAGGCATGTGACTGTGTAAGCATTTCAGGCCAGTTTAAAGGCTCGGTGAAATACATTTTTTTGTAACTTCAAAAAAGATTAATTGCATTTATGCATAATTTATATATATATATATATATATATATATATATATATATGTGTACGCAATATACATTCATCGGCCACTTTATTATGTACACCTGTCCAACTGCTCGTTAACGCAAATTTCTAATCAGCCAATCACATGGCAGCAACTCAATACATTTAGGGATGCTGACATGGTCAAGACGATCTGCTGCAGTTCAAACCGAGCATCAGAATGGGGAAGAAAGGTGATTTAAGTGACTTTGAACGTGGCATGGTTGTTGGTGCCAGATGGGCTGGTCTGAGTATTTCAGAAACTGCTGATCTACTGGGATTTTCACGCACAACCATCTCTAGGGTTTACAGAGAATGGTCCGAAATAGAGAAAATATCCAGTGAGCGGCAGTTCTGTGGGTGCAAATGCCTTATTGATGCCAAAGGTCAGAGGAGAATGGCCAGACTGGTTTCAGCTTATAGAAAGGCAACAGTAACGCAAATAACCACTCGCTACAACCGAGGTATGAGAAGAGCATCTTTGAACGCATAACACATCCAACCTTGAGGCGGATGGGCTACAGCAGCAGAAGACCACACCAGGTGCCACTCCTGTCAGCTAAGAACAAGAAACTGAGGATACAATCCACACAGGCAATAGAAGATTGGCAAAAACGTTGCCTGGTCTGATGAGTCTCGATTTCTGCTGCAACATTCGGATGGTAGGGTCAGAATTTGGCATCAACAACATGAAAGCATGGATCCATCCTGCCTTGTATCAACTGTTCAGGCTAGTGGTGGTGTAATAGTGTGGGGGATATTTTCTTGGCACACTTTGGGTCCATTAGTACCAATTGAGCATCGTGTTAACACCACAGCCTACCTGAGAATTGTTGCTGACCAAGTCCATCCCTTAATGACCACAGTGTACCCATCTTCTGATAGCTACTTCTAGCAGGATAATGCACCATGTCATAAAGCGTGAATCATCTCAGACTGGTTTCTTGAACATGACAATGAGTTCACTGTACTCAAATGGCCTCCACAATCACCAGTTCTCAATCCAATAGAGCACCTTTGTGATGTGGTGGAACGGGAGATTCGCATCATGGATGTGCAGCTGACAAATCTGCCGCAACTGCGTGATGCAATCATGTCAATATGGACCAAAATCTCTGAGGAATATTTCCAGTACTTTGTTGAATCTATGCCATGAAGGATTAAGGCAGTTCCGAAGGCAAAAGGGGGTCCAACCTGGTAATAGTAAGGTGTACCCAATAAAGTGGCCAGTGAGTGTATTTATATACAAGATTATACAGTGTTATTTTACATTTAAATATTTTAGGTACAATAAGTATACCTCAATACTGCCAGACTCCCAGAAAAAACATATAGCAATTATTTCCTTTGTAATAAACGAATCACAAGCATTGATAAATACAGTAAAGTAGTTACATGTTATGCAGATGCATTCCACTACAAAATCATCCTAATCAATCTAAAATAATAAATTTTTCCTGTCCAAACAGAGCTATTCATTTCATCTGTTAAAACTATACTTAATATTGAAATATGCATCGCGGAAGTATAAAATATTGCAATGTCAGTTTTTTCTAATATTGTGCAGCTCTAGTCAACACTAAGCACTCAGCGTTTTTTCAGCCGCTGCAAGTTGAGCTAGCCGTCCAATCACAGTGGAGGAGGGGCGGGACAACACCACGCAACTCAACAAATAATCTGCTAGAGTTTCAACTTGTAACGGTAGAGCACCTTTGACCCACCCTGCATGACCCACGCAGCCTGCATTGCACGTAGTTGTTTATTTATACTTCTTTGTGCTGTTTGTGTTGCTCTGCAATAACACTTCCGAAACGCTAGCTGGCAGTAGGTTTTTATGTTCCTCTGTGTCGTGTTTCTTCCCTGGTGTTTTGTTTTTTCTGAATGCTACCTTAAATAACAAGTAGCTCAAACTCACTCATTCAGAGGCGGAAACAATTGGACGTGTAACAACTTTTATCATAAAGTAAACCCAAAACAAAAGTTTCCATCTGGAGCTCCTTCACGGGACTCTACACTTTTAAACACTCTCTCCATCAGGCTTGAGGTTCTCAGCACTGTCCACACTCGTCACAGCTGCCAAGCAGACTAATCACAGAGCTTGCGCTATGCGTCGTTAGACATGTAGACACTTTTTGAGGAATGGCGAGGTCTATGCGTCTGTGCTAAGGCTGCGCCGGACCATACATGTGAGCTTGATGCAGAAGTATAAATCAGCCTTTCACCCCATCACAAATGCACTCAATGCAAGAATACATTGTGTTTCATTTTTAATTTTTATTGTTCGGTCTCCTCCATTTCTTTTCATACTGTGAAACAACAGCCTGGTTAATAGCTGACACTAGCTACGCTTCCATCCACCTATTTGGATATTTTATGCCCACCTATTTGCGCATAAAAAACGGTTGATGGAAACGCCATGATGAGCATAAATTTTGAAAATGACCTCCAGAATTAAGAGCGTGTGAGCTCCGCGTCTGACACCTTCAAACGCCACCACACAATCACTGCGTGTCAGGGTGGGTGTCAGGGTCTCAGGCCTTCTGAGGTGAAAGTCATTTATTAAATGAAGAAAAGATTGACGCAGCGTCTCCTACTGCAGCAAATTCACTTTTTACTGTTGATATTTGGCGCCAGTTAATCAGGAAGTGACTATTTTGTTCGCTTTGACTTGTTGGATGGAAACGCTGCATAATTTGCACATCTTTTATGCGATAATCCAGTTTTGCGCATTAAGTTCATTCGCATTTTTGAATGAAAACATAGCTCCTGTGGACTACTAAATATTGCTAAATTAATTCAATGCACATATTCAAGCTGCAAATGCATTGCACACGTGGTCATTAACTTTTTAAAATATTACTTAAATGTATTGTTTTGTTTCTTGACTAAATTTCTACAAATTCTCAAATTAAGAAGCTTTTCATTGTTATCTTGTTTTCAGAAATAATAAGCTAAAATTAAGTATTTTTTCTTTATCCGATCAAAAAACAGATTATTTTTCTCACCCTACTGGCAGACTACCATGCCTTTAATTCATTTTTCAGAAAACAAAGACACTTTTGACTTGTCTAGAGCTTCTTGATTTAAGATATTTCAATTAGAAACCTCTAAAAAAGAAAATAGATATTTGCATGTACAGTATATGCAAATTCTATTCTGATGACGAAATTTGCATACTCTGGAATTAGACAACTGATCATTTACAGATCAATAGTATTGACAGAGACAAGTAGCACCTCATTAGCAACTGAATGTGTCCAAAACAGGGGAAAACCCAAGGACGGACTGTCATCATGGGACATGTTGGCACCAGCAAACTATTTAATAAATGCTGAGACACTCCTTGAGTAAGCGCTGTTTGGAGGTCAGACACATAACAGCATGCACTCTATATGCAACATGCTAAAAAGCATGAAAGAATGTAATGAAACAAGCCACAGGGTTCCCACATAATGAGCTTTCAATGTTTTTCCATGAACTTTACAGTAGTGGACATGTATTAATTTAGTACATTTTAAATACAGAATTATTCACTGAAGAATTTACTTGGAAATTTGGTTGGTCTGTGTTTTAACACCTTCTTTGACCATTTTCACGACAAGTTAGAAATATAGTAGAAGCATTTAAATTAGTTTTCCTCAGCCTAAGTTATGTGTTGCCCTCAGAAGAATTGAGAGAAGTTGTCAAACAGACAAAAGATATTTTTCTAAACCTGAAATTCAATAAAGCCTTTTATTAATTCTAAATAAAAAACTCCTTATGGGCTGGAATGGTTTGGCGAATGCGGAGCCTACTTCTCTAGAATTTATTTTATCTAATTTTTCTTTGCTTTCTGGAAGAAACTGTACTATGTTGTGTCTGAAATTTTGTGAAATGGCCTTTGTACACTTTCTGTTCTAGTTATTGTTTATTTTCTTGTGCTAAAAGCAATAAAAATATGCATTTAAAAAAAGTTCTCTTCAAGTCATTTAGTTTTAAATGAATTCAAACGGACTCCAAAAAATAAATGCATTTTGGGAACTTAGAAACGTAAATTCTACAAATCTTACTTAACATTAAAAAAAATTATTTAGACTGTTACAAATGTTCTTCACGGTAATAAAAATGTTTCTTTTAAAAGCTTTTCTGACAGATTCTTTTGGGAACCCAAACTGATTCTTCAATTGCATTGCCGTGAAAAAAAATCCTCTTGTAACCTTTATTTTAACTTTAAGTTGTTAAAAACCTTTTGAAAGTGTTGGCAAGGTCACATCACTTCCTAAAATAGGTTTATGATATACTAGACTCTGAATTAGAGGTCTGCGGACGACAAATTTTTTAGTCAGTGAGATTTTTATGTTCCACCTTTCTTCGCAGGTGTTTAGTTTTTTCTAAATACTACCTTAATGTGCAAGTAGCTAAAACTCGCTCATTGTGAGGTGGGAACCGGCGGACGTGCAACAACTTTAATCATAAGGTTAACACAAAACAAAAGTTTCCATCTGGAGCTCCTTCACGGGACTCGACACTTGTAAACACTTGCTCCAACGGGTTTGCGCGGCTCTCTTCCCCGCCCACCCTCATTGCGACATGTAGTTGCATTTTTTGAGAGGTTTGCATCAGCGTCAGCCATGGCAAGGTGTATGCTTGACGCAGAAGTATAAATCAGCCTTTAGAATCATTTTCTACCCGACGGTTCCCTCTAAATTTAGATCTGGCTTCCAAAATCTCATGTTTAAATTGGGTAAGAGAGAGATAACAGATAAAACTGTAGGTTGTGCAAGGATTGTAGGCTAAATGTCAGTTTTGTTTGCCCCATTGTGATAAGACATGAGTTCCGCCTAACGCCCGATTCACACAGGGCTTCAGCGTCAACGCTTGACAGAGGACGTGTCTGAAGTTGGGGCTGACTCGATCGTCATAGCAGCGTCAGCCAATGAAATAAGTCAGCAATCGGCTACTGTCTGAGCTGGTGTTATTTGCATACAGCGATCTGATTGGCTGATACTTCCATTGGCGCTTGAAAAGTTGAGAAAGTCTCAACGTCTGCAGCAAGCAATGCCCGCGGCGCCGACGGATCCACAATGCAGTTTGGCAACGCCTGACATCACCCTTTCAAAGTGAATGGGAAGCACTGACGCTGACGCCCCATGTGAATGGGGCATTACACCTGAGCTTTCAGTCTTGACTGCTAAAGGGTAAAACCGAGGATTTATCACATTACGCAAAGGGTTATTTTTTTTTTCATTTGCATCTGACGCATGAAAAAGACTTCCATATATCATATATTACCTGATGTGGGTTTCCTAACAGTAAACTGATCGTTCTAATGCTAATTTCTAATGATGTGCGCATAGATTGTTTGAAAAAAAGCATGTGCAGAAAGCACTGGTCATGCGTTCAGCGTGTGTAACAGTAGTGAGCACTGGCTGTACAGCTTAATAAGAATAAGGAAATCACAGATATCATTCATTCATTCATTTACTTTTCAGCTTAGTCCCTTTATTAATCAGGGGTCGCCACAACGAAATGAACCGGCAACTTATCCAGCATATGTTTTATGCAGCGGATGCCCTTCCAGCTGCAACCCATCACTGGGAAACATTAATTCACACACACATACACTATGGCCAATTTAGCTTACCCAACTCACCTATATCGCATGTCCCGTGGGAGAAACCGGAGCACCCGGAGGAAACCCACGGCAACACGGGGAGAACATACAAACTCCACACAGAAACGCCAACTGATCCAGCTGAGGCTCGAACCAGCAACCTTCTTGCTGTGAGGCGACAGCACTACCCACTGCGCCGCCCAATCACAGATATGTTGTTCCAAAATAACATTGGGACTTGGGAATGCTAATTTATAAGCCCGCCCACTCCCGTTCAAATTACACCAGGGTTACCGACCGCTACCGCGCTTTATTCAGAAATTTATTCCCACGCCGCAAGAAATCTGGTTGGGTCCCGCAGACCTCTACTCTGAATTTTATTTTAGGTTTATTTCATACACTGTAAAAAATGCTGAGTTCCACACAACTCCATGTTGTCCCAACGCAAATCGATTAAGTTAACTTAATAGTTTTACCAAATTTAAAAGCATTTAACATAAAACAATTAAGTTGTCCAAACAAAACTCAAAAATTGTGTTGATTCAGCTCATTTTAAATATATTAGCTTAAACAAGCAGCAAAAATAACATTTTGGAGTGCACACCAACCCAGTTATTTTTCCCATACAATGAACCATTAACTTAAAAAGAATCCACTCGCTATGGCTTCATGAGGAATTCTTGCTCTACAAACCCAACATACAGCTTTCCTATGCTTTTTTACTAATGCCAAACTCTGATATGTATCTGTGGGAACCCTAAGGCAAAGATCCAAACTCAGATCAAGCAGAAAGAGAGCAAGTTCATGCTAGTACCGGTGGAAAAAGAGGTTCATATTCCGTTTGGCAGCCCACAGACGCTAAAACCTTTGGTGGAGGGGGCGGGGTCACGGCTTTAGGGGAGGGTGGAGGGGTGGGGTCTCTAGGTGGAGGCGGAGCTGGAACTGGAGGAGCGGGAGGAGGAGAGGGCTCTCTGGGGGGTGGAGGAGGTGGGGGGAGAGGGGCAGGAATATGAGCCACAGGCACCGGCTTTTTAGGGGCAGGATGGGTTAGGGCTTTTTTCTGAGGACTGGGAGAGTCTGGAGGAATGATGATCTGATGGACAAAGAAATGTGAAGCATGTAACAGGAAGTGAAAGGAACACAATATAAATAGCAAGCCATGCACTTTAAAAACCCCCCACAAATTTAGAGAGTTTTCTGTATTTGGTGATTCATGGGTATTTCAGTTTTTTGAATTGCATTATGGGACCTTGATCTTTCGTCCAACAACATTTAAGGTTGGAAAGTTTGAAAAAGTGACTTTAATTGATATTTTTAATAGGTTAAGTGAAATATTGTCTGGATTGGTGTTGTAAAAACCTGGCAATAAACTGACAGTACATTTTTTGTTGTATTATGGACTTCTCTATACAGTGGTCCCTTGCTATAACCTGATTCATCTTTCGCGGTCTCGCAGTTTTTTGTGCAATTCATTGTGTTCTGCTTCCTGATTGGCTGTAGAATATTGTCAATCAAGTCTCCTGTACAGTACAGAATGCGTTCAGCTTGCCAAATGAACATAAATCTTTAATCGCTAGCAGTTTTGGTTCCAACAAGGATGCAAAAAGGGTTCTAACTGTCCGCAGCAACCATAGTATAGGGGGTCAAATTGTAAACATAGGTTTATAACAGGGTACAACACCGACACCGCAAGTCAGCGACTGTCTGCGGTGCCCAGCTATGACTCGGAACACGGTTCATATTTCTGCCGCACCACAGAGTGCCATCTGAATAATTTCATTTTAAATAACATGCGAATGTGCACGTCCGGTGTGTGTTACTTCCAACTGTCATGTGCGCGGCTCATCCGGTGTGCGACCCTCTTAAAGATGGAGTCTGCTTTAGTTTTGTTGATCAGTGACTGCAGAAAAAAGTATATTACGCTGGATGCCAACATTATCCGCACAACAACTAAAAAGCTTTATGAACCTTTTGCTGACAGCAATGAATGTTTGAGCCTGACAACAGGTTTTGACCTTTGGTTTCATTCTATAATACTGGACTTATTTTTATACGAAAGGTTGAACTTTGAGTGTTTAAACAAGTGAGAAAAGTGTGAAAATGTTAATGCCTGTCTGAGAAAAGTGTATGAAGTGTGTAGTGAGGGGTATTACAGCCCTAAAACATCTATAATAATTGTAAAAAATAAAGCTGAATACTTTGCGGATTTCGCCTATTGCGGGTTATTTTTAGAACGTAACTCCCGCAAATAACAAGGGACCACTGTATGTTATTTCTTACAATAAATAGTTTCAGTCTACTAAAAATGTAAAAATAAATAAATCAATAAAATAAATCAACTAGTTAAACGGCAGAATTGATTTTTCAACATCAAAAGTTAACAACACAGAGATCAATGCCCCTATATTCCATAGGGAATTTTATTGCTTTTATGACAGCTATTAAAAGACAGGCATGTTATGGTATATGCTTTCGCTGAAGCCATTTTCTTTTCTTTCTTTTTTTTATGCATAAATCAACTTTATTTATTTTTTTCAACAAACTGTTTCTACATATAGAAATGAACAACTTTTAATAATTTTGCTTAAAAAGATTCACCACATAGCTGGTTGATTTAAAGCACTCTAACGAAGACAAAACTAAACGCAAAGCAAAGTAAAACACAAAAAACAAAACAAAAAACAAACCAAACAAAAGCGAAGCAAAGCCAAACGAAACTAAAAACAAAGCAAAAAAACTAAATTCAAAATGCAAAGAAAATCAAAAAAAAAAAAAAAACCAAGACAAAGTGAATCAAAGCAAACCAAACCAAACCAAAGTGACGTGAAACAAAAAACAAAGCAGAAAAACTAAAAACAAAATGCAAAGGAAAGCAAAAGACAAAAAACAATGCAAAAACAAAACAAAATGCAAAGCAAAGTAAAACACAACAAAAACAAAGCAAAACACAAAACTAACCAAAACAAAGCGAAGTGAAATCAAACGAAACCAGAGGAAACCAAACCAAACTAAATGAAAGAAACACAAAAGCAAAAAATAAAACCAAAAAAAACTAAAAATAAAATACAAAGGAAAGCAAAAAAGACAAAAAAATGCAATAAACAAAACAAAATGCAAAGCAAAGTAAAACAAAGCAAAACACAAAACAAACCAAAACAAAGCGAAGTGAAACCAAACAAAACCAAACCAAACTAAATAAAACGAAACAAAAACAAAGCAAAGTAAAACAAAACAAAAGAAGGAAAACACAAACCAAACCAAAACAAAGCAAAACTAAACCAAATGAAACAAAACCGAACCAAACTAAATAAAATGAAATAAAAACAAAGCAAAGTAAAACAAAAGAAAAACAAAGCAAAACACAAACCAAATCAAAACAAACCAAACAAAGCGAAACCAAACCAAATGAAACGAAACCGAACCAAACTAAATGAAATGAAACAAAAACAAAGCAAAACGCAAAGCAAAAAAAAAAAAAAAAAAAACACTAAAAACAAAATACAAAGCAAAGCAAAAGACAAAAAAACAATGCAATAAACAAAACAAAATGCAAAGCAAAGTGAAGCCAAACCAAACCAAACCAAACAAAATAAACCGCAACAAAAACAAAGCGAAATCAAACCAAACTAAATGAAATGAAACAAAAACAAAGCAAAAAAACTAAAACCAAAATACAAAGCAAAGCAAAAGACAAAAAACAACGCAAAAAATAAAACAAAATGCAAAGTAAAACAAAACAAAAAGCAAAAACAAAGCAAAACACAAAACAAAACTAAGCAAAGCGAAGTGAAACCAAACCAAACCAAATAAAATGAAACAAAACAAAAAACAAAGCAAAAAACAAAATACAAAGCAAAGCAAAAGACAAAAAAACCAAGCAAAAAACTAAATTGTAACCAATCCAATTGTTGTTTTATATAACAAACCAATGGACCCTTTTCACAAGCCCGTTATGACACATTTAATGCTCATTAGCATCTAAAATCCTTGACAGTTATTATTTTATTATTAAAATTATTATTAGTAAAATAGTTATTATTATTAAAAAAACACATGTACATTTATATTTATTTACGTACGTATTATATCATCTTCGCATTAAATAAAACAAATAGATATTACCACTTATGCAGGGTGTTTCTAATGCAGTGTCTATGGATGGGACAGTACATTTGACGTTGTTCCCTCTTCTGCCATTATCAGTCTCGCACAATTTCTTTCCTTTTTCTGAAATTCATGACACTATTGTTGGGTTTTTCTTTTATTATTTCAGCAAACAGGATTGTAAACACGTTTTTTTTTTGTACTCTCCCATTCACAGCGCTCCAAGTTTACCACACTATGACGACTTCCACTGCTGAGAAACCCAAAAATGGGAAAAGGGTCCATATAGGAAACATCTACATGCTGGTGTTTTGTTAGTTCCACCATTAATCTTGTGACTTACGCTACCTTATCAACTGTTGGCGATACACCACCCTCCTCTCTTAAGCGCTGCGGGTTGGAACAGACAATCACACCTTCTGTAAGCCAATCGTCTGGCTGTTTTCGTGGCCGCTCACTACGACCGATTCCCAGTTTCCCTTGCAGTTCTTCAATGAGCAGATCCTGCGAGTTACTCTTGTTGAGAAAGACAGGGCCCATTTTTTTGCGCAAGTGGCCGTCACGAAACATTGGATGGACGTTGGGCGTTTCCTTTGTGCGTCTGATGACCGATTTAAGCTGCGGAGAGGCAGCATGAATGAAGTGACCACTTCAACTTTAGATCATGCAGTGCTTTCTTTGCAAACGCCATTCCAAAAACATCCAGTCCAAATCCTCTGAAAAGCAGCAGCATGTAAATAATCACTAATGTAAGCTCAAACTGAATTTAGGCAAATAGCAGCTTTAGTAGGGCTGTGCAATGTAGGGGTGTCAAAATGAATTGTTTCTTCGATGCACTGCAATGCAGATGAAGATGATTTGATATGAATTCAGTACTACATCATAACCGGTCATTACATACTAACGTCGTTTACCGCATATGTGCTATGTCGCGGCAGCATACTATGGGGAGGGAGGTCACTGCTGCGCTGATCGTAAGAGCCTATTACAGTCATACAGTGGCCAATCATAGGTGTTTAGAAACTCCCTCGACAACACTCAAAAAGCAAGCATGATTAATATTTACTCGGGTTGCGCAATACAGGCAAAAGAAACCTATCATGATTTTCTTGAACAATATTGCGCTTTCGTTTTTAATCACGATTTTGATACACAGATGTCTTACAGTAGAAATCTGAAACATTTTATATATATATATATATGCAAAACAAACAAATAGGCTACTGTGCGTGTGTGCGTCATTAAACTCAAAGTCTCTGATGTTCTGCTTGACCACATATCAGAAGTAGTTGCGTGTACTTTTCTAAGTGTCCACAGATTTTTTTTGCCATGCATGATCATAGACCTCTTCCTGATGCTGCCGAGAAATGCCGTGCTGTTCACATATTGCGTTTTTTGCGCGCACAACATACCACAGCCATATAACCCTGCAGCCCAATACCGGTTCCTCACTGAAGCTAAGCAGGGCTGAGCCTGGTCAGTACCTGGATGGGAGACCACATGGGAAAACAAGGTTGCTGTTGGAAGTGGTGTTAGTGAGGCGTTAAAAAACTGCGTGAAAAGTATCAGTCGGGACTGGAGCAGGTAAAAAAAAATCATGCTGTTAGGCGATTTAGAAATCACGCATTTTTAAATCACAATTTCGATATGATTTCAATCATCGCACAGCCCCAATATTTACTTTTTGTTATTTGCTTTTAATGCTCATGTTATCTTGCTAGTATTTGAATTTTGTTTGATACATTAAAAAAGCCTGTTTTATATGTGCAGTTAAAATTAAAGGTTGAGTTCGTATATCTGCTTGTATTAAAAGACTAAAATGTATTCTTTTGTTGTGAAGTCAAAATAAATTGTGGACGGAAAGCATCGTCAATGAATTGTGATGCACCAAGATATCGAAATGAACTAAATCAATGACATGATAATCATAACCGAACAGTGAGACCAGCGTTGGTTCACAACCCAAGTGCAATGCACCAAAATGATCAAAATATCGCAAAAGTGCAATATTAAATAAGAGAGGTTTTAATAAATGACAAAAAACGATAATAAATGACAGTGGTTTGTGATAAATGAGAGATTTAATACAAAATTATCTTTATGTGTCTGCTATTAGGAAACCCTCTGAAATACTTTACGCATTTTTGAAATCAAGCAGAGCAGGCATGCTGGTTTTTTTGTCCAAAAATCTGTAATAATTTTAGTACGAATGCCGAAAGACTTCTGAATGAATATATAGTTTTTATTTGTTGACATTAAAATAAAAAAAAAATGTCTGATTTGTTTTATGAGGGAATAAAACATGGCTCCTCACATTTTCCTGAAAAATTATGAAACATGTTATGTCGTTTTTTTAGGATGAGTGCAAGAGAACACATAACTCCTATTTTGAAAAATCTGCACTGGCTTCCTGTCAGCTTTCGAATTGATTATAAAATCCTCATGCTTGTGTTTACACCACAATATTTATCTGAACTTTTAACCCCGTACACTCCTAGACGTGCTTTACACTCGTCTAATGCTGGTCTTTTAAGGGACCGATCACACCAAACGCGCTTTTTGCGTTGAGAGACAAATTTTTTGAATGATTTACTAACGCCGTGAGCTGCTTATGCGCCCTGCTGCACCTCACGTTTTTGCCCTTGCGCGCTGTGCGCTCTCAGTTGAAAAAAAAAAAAAGTCAACTCTGAGTGGAAACAGCGTGTTACGTCACTCGCGTCTTTTTCATTCTCCAATCAAATGAAAGGAGAGGCGGGGTTTCCGTTGAGGTGGGTGCAGTGTTTGTGTTGAGGTGCCTACAGACTTTTGAAGATGGAGGAGAGACTAGTGGGTGCTGTTTTGAGTTATTCGGAGCTACATCACTTCAAAAATCTTGAATATCACAATATTATTAAAAATTTAAATTATATTAATAATCAACAGCAACACTCACGCACAATACCCAGCTGATTCAGTCGCTGCCTAGCGACATAAAGTGCACTGCACTTATTTTTTCTTGTCAACAAAAAAGCAGTGTGGTGCGCCTCGCGTTTTTGGAACGTAAATGCGGGTACGGTGTGATTGGCCCGTAACTGCAGTCAACGCAGCTAAAATCTATGAGAGACCGTGCATTCTCTTCGTTGGCACCTAAATTGTGGAACAATTTACACTCTATCTTTAAATAATCTCTTAAAAACTTTATTTGATTTTTAGATCAATTACTATTATCATTATTTTGTGTTTTAAATTATTTTTATTATTACGTTTTTTTCTTTGTACTTATCCTTATATGTATCTTTTATTGCCGCACATTTTTATGTCTGTAAAGTGCCTTGAGATGCTACTTTTAAAAGGCGCTATATAAAAGTTTATTATTATTATTATTTTAAAATATTGCATTGCATATTTAATGTTGCATTATTTATCATACTTTCACTTTTCTTTCACTATCACACAGCTCTATAGCTTAGCATCCTCTTTGAGATCTGATTCTGAAACTATGCAACACATGAACACATATGAACTAAAGTCTATGAAGCAAACACAACGTGCCAAAAAGCAATATCCACTGGTTGGAGGCATCAGAAAGCTGTACATTAACGAAAAGCAATTCACCTTTGAATGTGCATGATTTTTAATGCATTAAGAAAATGACTGGACTGTTATACCTTTAGATTTCATCAACTACTTTATATCATGCAAGATCATCTGACTACAAATCCACACCAAATAGCAGAACATATCCTGCAGCTATCTATAAAGCATCAAGTGCCCTGAAGAAACAAATAGGAAAGCAGTGAAGATGGAATGCATTTGAATGATGAAACTCCACTGCAAAAGCCTCAAAGCAAGCAAGCAAGCAAGCCTGGCCTTGTTGTCCATTTAGCGCCATAACCCTGAGGAAGCGCGTCAGGGCATGCATTTAAACATTGCAAAGACTCCTTCCACAAAATCTTATCCATGCACCACACATACTTTGGATTCCTCAATCCTACACCTTTTCAAAAACACGATACACTGCAATGCAACAGAACTGCACAGTTATGAAAAACTCGATGATCAACACTCCAACTTTAGGGCCACTAAGTGACTTTTGCACACGTGTATCAGGTTTTTGAGAGGCATATTTAACTCACTAATGGTGGGTCCTATCTGAGGGAGGATGGAAAGGTTCAGATAGGATATCAGCAGTCCCAAGGATCAAGCTCATGTGTTTAAGAAAGCATAAACAGCCGTACGTGGTTCAGCATGCTTCTCACTCATGCTCGCTAAATTTAGGGGTGCAAATTGGAGACACTCTGACTGTATGAGCTTGTCATACTTGTCCAGAAGCGGAGAGCCTTTCAACTGCAGAAGGCTGGAGAAGTGGAAGATCCAGAGAAACATCTGATGCTCCAGGGAGGGATGCGGGATTTGGGAATTCATCCATCCAACTGAGTTTTCCCAAGCCATCCTGTGGCATTGACTGATGAAGTAGCTCTAGAACATCATTATTTACCTCTGAGAAGAAAGGAGATCCTATAGGATACTTAACCAGCTCTGGTTGGACGTCAAGACTGGATGTCAACAACTTATCCAAAGCTTCCTCCAGAAGAGGCTTGGGGCAAGGAAGACTTATTCCCAATATGCCCGGTTCAGAGTTCTCAGATTTCTCTTTGGAAGGTTTGGGATTTAATGAAACTGGAGGAGTGGGCAGTGTAATGGTAGTTGGCACTGGACTCTTGTGAGCAATCCCTGGCTCGGGACTTGGGGTCTTGGCAAGAGCTCTAGGGACTGGACTTTTGCATGCTTTAATAGTTGTGATGGGGCTTGGGCTCTTTCTTACCACCACTGGACTTGAGGCTTTAGCAACTGTTACAGGACTATCAATTCGATATGAGCTCTTGATCATCTCTGGTGGACTTGGGCTTTTTGCCACTGGGCTTGAAATCCTTGGAACTGTAATTGGCGAAGAGACCTTTGCTACAACAGGTGGAGTGTCTTTAGAGATAGAAAGTGGACTTGAGGTTTTTGGGTTGACAGTCTTGAGTGCTTTCCCTTCACTTTTGTTTGCACTTGATGCTGGTAAGCTTAGTGTTTTTGCAGGTGGTTCTGGAGATAATCGAGACTTACTAGAAACTACCAGCACCTTCTCTGAATGGGTCTTGGAGGATGTGTGGAGCACCGTGGAGTTGGACACTGGAGCTACGGTCGCTAATTCTTCAACAATGTGAAGTTCCAGGAGAAGTGGTTTGCAATTTGGGGAAGAAACATTGTGGTCAGATTCTTCCGTGTCTGTGACGGAAGGGACTGTGACCACAGGACTTGAAAGTACTGACCCTTCAGTGGAAAACAAGTCCTCCTTAACCAACAAAGAACCAGACTAGACAGCCAAACAGCAAGACGACAACAATCAAAGAGAAAAGGAAAGCATTTGAATCAGGGTTCTCAGTCTAAACCAATATCTAACTTTCACTGACTAAAACACTGATTTTCCATGACCTATAATTAATGGTATAAACAGGTTTTAAAATGATTTTAGCTTGAATATCATTTTGCATGACTTCAATAACTGCTATGAGAACAAAAATGCATACTTTACCTCAGATCCTGAAAAAAAGCCCTGAGGTACTCACTGTTAGTAAAAGCTCCCTATGCCATATTTGATAGCTTGATAGTAGTTTTACAAATTTTACATTTAGCTTTTCTGTCTTGTACTTTTTGTTTTGTTTTTTAAGTGGTAATTTTGAAGTCAAAGCTCTTAAAATTTATATTATCCTGGCCTGCTAGCTTAAGTCTGATGACTGCACTTGATTTAAGTGACTGCCAGTTGAGGAGTTATACAATTGAGCTGAAAATGAAACTATAAATAGTCATGAGACACCATGATATAAAAAATAAGAGTATAGAGAAACAGAAATTTTGATAAATGGAACAAAAATCCAGAGAAAGGCATAAACCTGGAGGTCAGAGCCAGCTCCAAGTTGGTGGGACTTAAGCTCCAAGTCCCCTAAACCGTGTAACCTGTTGTGTTTTATTAACGTCTACACCTACAGCAACCCTAAACCCAACCTCACAGTAACCTGTTGTGTTTTATTAACGTCTACACCTACCCCAACCCTAAACCCAACCTCACAGTAACCTGTTGTGTTTTATTAACGTCTACACCTACAGCAACCCTAAACCCAACCTCACAGTAACCTGTTGTGTTTTATTAACGTCTACACCTACCCCAACCCTAAACCCAACCTCACAGTAACCTGTTGTGTTTTATTAATGTGTACACCTACAGCAACCCTAAACCCAACCTCACAGTAACCTGTTGTGTTTTATTAATGTGTACACCTACAGCAACCCTAAACCCAACCTCACAGTAACCTGTTAGTGTTTTACTAACGTCTACACCTACACCAACCCTAAACCCAACCTCACAGTAACCTGTTGTGTTTTATTAACGTCTACACCTACTGCAACCCTAAACCCAACCTCACAGTAACCTGTTGTGTTTTATTAATGTGTACACCTACAGCAACCCTAAACCCAACCTCACAGTAACCTGTTGTGTTTTATTAATGTGTACACCTACAGCAACCCTAAACCCAACCTCAAAGTAACCTGTTGTGTTTTATTAATGTGTACACCTACAGCAACCCTAAACCCAACCTCACAGTAACCTGTTGTGTTTTATTAATGTGTACACCTACAGCAACCCTAAACCCAACCTCACAGTAACCTGTTGTGTTTTATTAACGTCGACACCTACAGCAACCCTAAACCCAACCTCACAGTAACCTGTTGTGTTTTATTAACGTCGACACCTACAGCAACCCTAAACCCAACCTCACAGTAACCTGTTGTGTTTTATTAACGTCTACACCTACAGCAACCCTAAACCCAACCTCACAGTAACCTGTTGTGTTTTATTAACGTCTACACCTACAGCAACCCTAAACCCAACCTCACAGTAACCTGTTGTGTTTTATTAACGTCTACACCTACAGCAACCCTAAACCCAACCTCACAGTAACCTGTTGCGTTTTATTAACGTCAACACCTACCCTAACCCTAAACCCAACCTCACAGTAACTGGTTGTGTTTTATTAACGTCGACACCTACCCTAACCCTAAACCCAACCTCACAGTAACCTGTTGCGTTTTATTAATGTCAACACCTACCCTAACCCTAAACCCAACCTCACAGTAACCTGTTGTGTTTTATTAATGTTTACTACACCTACATCAACCCTAAACCCAGTCCACTTGTGGCTAAAGTCGTTCCCACTTGGAGGTCACCCAGCCTACTTGCAGTGTAATCCCTCCCACTTGGAGGTCTTCGGGCTGCAGTGATACCTACTTGAAAATCCCAGATATTCCATTACTTGAACATTACCTAACTTTAAATATTTGAAATACACCTTTTAAAATTCTATAATACTCCAAAAATTCCATGACCCATTGGAGCCCTGAGCAAATGCCAATGCATGAAACAAAGTGGCTTAATGCAAATGAGTCTTATCTTCACCAGTTTTGCTTATCATAAATGCATTTAAGAAAATACCACCAATGTACAAGACTGATATTTGATTTACCAACCTGAAGGCAAATATAATCACAAGATATAACATGACACCACAACCCCTGCATTCCACATTCTCCCTTTTCGACCGCAGTGTGGCTCCCGGCCAAGAAAGTAATGCTAACAAGACCTTCATAATGGACCCATGAGAGCATACCCTTATAGAAGCATATAAAGCTTTATTCATTTCAAAGGCCCTGATTGATGATAATCTGCTGTGTACTAAATCTGATTATCCCTATCAGCACTTTCAGACATGCATATGATAAAACAGCAATTCTGTTACCCACTATAATACTTCAAACTGCTAAACAAGCAATAAAATACATAAACCAGAAAATATATAAACATTACAAAATACTAATTAAAAGCATGTCTATTTCTAAACATATAAAGACTCCATTAGTTTTTAAAAGGGATGTGTCACCCAAAAATGAAAATTCTGTCTTCATTTACTCATTCTTCCAAGTGTATCTGTCTGCGGACTGGAAGGCGAGGCGTAACATATAGTAAGTTGGAGAGGCAAAACTTGAAGTTACTGAGATCCCATTGAACCATGCAAGATGTCACAATGAGATGTTATTGGCACGATTGCGGAACAGAAAATATTTTCAGCAAATGTTTTCATGAGTGTTTTCTCCAAATTTATCCACAACCAATATATTTAATATATTATTATATTCGTTCATTTAGCATATCCACCATGCAACTCCACTTGCTGACTTCTTCATTCCTTTTTTGGTCCCACTTTATATTAAGTGTCGCTTATACCTGTGAACTTACATGGTAATTAGATGTGTAAGTAGTATGTAACTACAGTGTATGTACACACTGGTACAGAGTATTTACTTGTGTATACTGGTGTAACTACACTCATGTAACAACCAACTGAATAGTATGTGTAAGTACAAATGTGTAACAGGACATTGGTAACAACACTAGGAAAGTACACATCTGTAACAAGAATTATGTAAGTGCATTGTGTAACAACAATATGTACTTGCAGATGTTTTCCCACTTCCACACCTGTTTGCAGATCATGTACTTGTGAACACTGTATGGCTGCATTAGAAGGTTTCACCTTGCGATACAAGTGTACTTGCATGGTAAATCCACAGGATCCACTCAATATAAAGTGTAAAATGGTCACAAATTACTGTTCATACATTCATTCATTTTCTTTTCGGCTTAGATGGGTTGCAGCTGGAAGGGCATTCACTGTGTAAAACATATGCTAGATAAGTTGGCGGTTCATTCCGCTGTGGCGACCCCAGATTAATAAAGGGACTAGGCCGAAACGAAAATGAATTTTATTTTAAACTTTATATTGTGGACTGTTCCTGTGGAGTTACCATGTAACTACACTGTTATTAAAGTGTTGCATAGAAGATATTTCTACAAGTTACACAGTAATTTGTGACCATTTTACACTTTATATTAAGTGGACAGTTCCTGTGGAGTTACCATGTAAGTACACTTGTATCACAAGGTGAAACCTTCTAATGCAGCATTAGTTCTGCCATACAGTGTTCACAAGTACATGATCTGCAAACAGGTGTGGAAGTGGGAAAACATCTGCAAGTACATATTGTTGTTACACAATGCACTTACATAATTCTTGTTACAGATGTGTACTTTCCTAGTGTTGTTACCAATGTCCTGTTACACATTTGTACTTACACATACTATTCAGTGGGTTGTTACATGAGTGTAGTTACACCAGTAATACAAAAGTAAATACTGTGTAAACGTGTGTACATACACTGTAGTTACATACTACTTACACATCTAATTACCATGTAAGTTCACAGGTATAAGCGACACAATATAAAGTGGGACCCATTTTTTTAATGACAGTTAGCCTACCCTACGTCACCCTGTTATTTGCACTCTTGCAAATAACAGTACAATGGCGAGCGCATAAAGTATGAAAGCCTCCGCAACTCGCGACTGTACATTAATAACTATGATGGTTAGGTTTAGGGTTGTGGAACGTGTGGATGTTATTAACTGTGATGGTTGGGTTAAGGGTTGGGGAAGGTATAGACGTTAATAATGGGGATGGTTCGGTTAAGGATTGGGGTAGGTGTAGACGTTAATAACTATGATGGTTGGGTTTTAGTTTGGGGACGGTGTAGACGTTAATAACGATGATGGTTGGGTTTTAGTTTGGGGATGGTGTAGACGTTAATAACGATGATGGTTGGGTTTTAGTTTGGGGATGGTGTAGACGTTAATAACGATGATGGTTGGGTTTAGGGTTGAGGAAGGTGTAGACCTGGGGTCACCAATCTCATTCCTGGAGGTCCGGTGCCCTGCAGGGTTTAGCTCCAACTTTCCTCAACACACCTGCCTGGGTGTTTCAAGTATACCTAGTAAGACCTTGATTAGCTTTTTCAGGTGTGTTTGATTAGGGTTGGAGCTAAAATCTGCAGGACACTGGACCTCCAGGAACAAGTTTGGTGATCCCTGGTGTAGACGTTAATAGCTGTGATGGTTGGGTTTTAGTTTGGGGATGGTGTAGACGCTAATAACGATGAAGGTTGAGCTTAGGGTTGGGGAAGGTGTAGACGTTATTAACTGTGATGGTTGGGTTAAGGGTTGTGGTAGGTATAAATGTTAATAACTGTGATGGTTGGGTTAAGGGTTGGGGAAGGTATAGACGTTAATAACGGTGATGGTTGGGTTAAGGGTTGGGGTAGGTGTAGACGTTAATAACTATGATGGTTGGGTTTAGGGTTGTGGTAGGTATAAACATTAATAACAATGATGGTTGGGTTAAGGATTGAGGAAGGTGTAGACATTATTAACTGTGATGGTTGGGTTAAGGGTTGTGGTAGGTATAAACATTAATAACTGTGATGGTTGGGTTAAGGGTTGGGGAAGGTATAGACGTTATTAATGGTGATGGTTGGGTTAAGGGTTGGGGTAGGTGTAGACGTTAATAATTGTGATGGTTGGGTTTTGGGTTGTGGTAGGTATAAACGTTAATAACGATGATGGTTGGGTTTAGGGTTGGGGAAGGTGTAGACGTTATTAACTGTGATGATTGGGTTAAGGGTTGCGGGTAGGTATAAACGTTAACTGTGATGGTTGGGGAAGGTATAGACGTTATTAATGGTGATGGTTGGGTTAAGGGTTGGGGAAGGTATAGACGCTAATAACGATGATGGTTGGGTTAAGGGTTGGGGAAGGTATAGACGTTATTAACGGTGATGGTTGGGTTTAGGGTTGTGGTAGGTATAAACGTTAATAACGATGATGGTTGGGTTTAGGGTTGTGGTAGGTATAAACGTTAATAACGATGATGGTTTGGTTTAGGGTTGTGGTAGGTATAAACGTTAATAACGATGATGGTTGGGTTTAGGGTTGTGGTAGGTATAAACGTTAATAACGATGATGGTTTGGTTTAGGGTTGTGGTAGGTATAAACATTAATAACGATGATGGTTTGGTTTAGGGTTGTGGTAGGTATAAACGTTAATAACGATGATGGTTGAGTTTAGGGTTGGGGAAGGTGTAGACGTTATTAACTGTGATGATTGGGTTAAGGGTTGCGGGTAGGTATAAACGTTAACTGTGATGGTTGGGGAAGGTATAGACGTTATTAATGGTGATGGTTGGGTTAAGGGTTGGGGAAGGTATAGACGCTAATAACGATGATGGTTGGGTTAAGGGTTGGGGAAGGTATAGACGTTATTAACGATGATGGTTGGGTTTAGGGTTGTGGTAGGTATAAACGTTAATAACGATGATGGTTGGGTTTAGGGTTGTGGTAGGTATAAACGTTAATAACGATGATGGTTGGGTTTAGGGTTGTGGTAGGTATAAACGTTAATAACGATGATGGTTTGGTTTAGGGTTGTGGTAGGTATAAACATTAATAACGAAGATGGTTGGGTTTAGGGTTGTGGTAGGTATAAACGTTAATAACGATGATGGTTGGGTTTAGGGTTGTGGTAGGTATAAACGTTAATAACGATGATGGTTTGGTTTAGGGTTGTGGTAGGTATAAACGTTAATAACGAAGATGGTTGGGTTTAGGGTTGTGGTAGGTATAAACGTTAATAACGATGATGGTTGGGTTTAGGGTTGTGGTAGGTATAAACGTTAATAACGATGATGGTTTGGTTTAGGGTTGTGGTAGGTATAAACGTTAATAACGAAGATGGTTGGGTTTAGGGTTGTGGTAGGTATAAACGTTAATAACGATGATGGTTGGGTTTAGGGTTGTGGTAGGTATAGACGACAATAACTGTGATGTTTTGATTTAGGTGTGGAGTAGGTGTAGATGTTAATAACTGATGTACAGTCTTGCCAACAAGATAGTTTTGACATGTGGGTCTCCATAACTTCAAGTTACGCCTTTAACATACTACAAGTTACGCCCCTTCATGTTACACCCCTGTCTTGCAATCCACAGACAGACCCTACTCCATTCTTCACTTGTTCAAAACCTATTTGAGATTTTTTTTTATTTTGGTTGGAAACTAAATAAGATTTTGAAGAAAGCTGGTTGCTGGCACATATAGACTTCCATAGTAGGAAAAATATATTATTAAAGTCAAAGGGTCACAGCAGTATCTTCTTTTGTGTTCAACAGTATAAAGAAACTAACAAAAGCTTAAATCCACATGAGGGAGAGTAAATTGTTAAAAAAATTCACAGTATGTTTGATAATATTTTTCTTCTGGAGAAAGTCTTATTTGTTTTATTTCAGCTAGAATAA
Organism: Danio kyathit; assembly: GCA_903798195.1. Lineage (NCBI taxonomy): Eukaryota > Metazoa > Chordata > Actinopteri > Cypriniformes > Danionidae > Danio > Danio kyathit. The sequence goes on along the minus strand of LR812523.1, from coordinate 8,227,865 downwards.
AAGCAGTTTTTAATTTTAAAAAAACATGTTAAGGTCAAAATTATTAGCCTCTTTAAGCTATATTTTTTTTCAATAGTCTACAGAACAAACCATCATTATACAATAACTTGCCTAATTACCCTAGCCTGCCTAGTTAACCTAATTAACCCTTATCACGACTTAACAAACGGATTGGGTGGTGGTGCAACGAATCATATTTTAGGATTCTATCAGACATTTATAGGAAAGATCAAAAATAATAGTAAATGTTTCTGCATTACTTACATTGCTCTGAACCTTGAAGTCAGACAGTGAAGCCATGAGTTCGTCCAGTTCTCGTGTGGCTGAAGAAGCTGAGATTCGGGCCTGCTGCTGGGCAGGAGTCTCTTCCTGAACTCCTCTCAACTCAGAAACTATCGGCACTGATGGGGCAGGGCTAAAAGTGTAATGAAGACGAAAACCAGATGTAAGAAAAGGTCCGAATCAGGCACCTGAATGAAAATTTCACTTTACATTCAACATTTACACTCTTTTATTTATTTATTTATTTATGTTTTAATGCCATATCAGCTACATTGGTTATATTCTCGACAAAATCTATACAAAATATACAATATACAACATGCAATCATATTGGTTTCTTAATAAACAATCATTTTACAAAAAACATACAAATAACAACAACACTAAAAAGAGTCATATTTGTAATGCATTAATGTATAAGCTTACACAGGAGCCGGGACGGAGCTCTCCAACTCATTGAACAGGCTTTCCACACTGGGCCTGACATCTTCGATCACCTTTGCAGGTATATTGCGTTTGGGTTTCTCTATCTTCGGAGGAGCTGCTTTCACTACTGATGAGACACCGTTTTCTGGGACATAGCGTTGGGTGTTGCTGGCTTGTTTGGGTGGGTAGGTCTCTGTGCAACAGAAAATGGAATGGAAAGAAAGACATCAGTGTGCGCACATCTAAGAAAATCTTAAAGGCAGATGCTCCATCAAGCCAAACAAAAAAGAGACAAAAGTAAAAAGAAATAAAATTCAGCAGACTGCCACTTTAGCTCTTAAAAGACAAGATTTTGCTCTACAAGGTCTTCATCAGGTCACACAGGAAATAGAACCCTAGATATAGACTGCTTCCGAAATGGCCTCCTACTCAGTATGTACTACATTTGAATTAACTACATGAGCGTTAGGAAAGTATGTACTATATAGTATGAATGTGAGCAGTATGAATGGCACTCAGATGTACTACATCTGCCATTTGTCATGATCTACCCATGTCATTTGCATCGCTTCACTCTCATTGATGAATTCTCCCTCATTGCATCATGGGATAGTGTAGCATACATTGAATGTACACTTCAGAATCTCGCTGGAAGTAGTCAGTAATCCACGTACTTGCTATGAATGTTCTATGAATTTGGACACTCGCCTCGGATGTTGTTTTTAACATACTATATAGTATGGAAGTATGTGATTTTGGATGCAGCCACAGTCAAACTTAAGACATTTCACCTCGAACAATGATAACCCTAACTAACCAATAAATAGATAAATAAACAATAGGAAACATCTATAAGATCAATGTTTCCCAACCCTGTTCCTGAAGGCACACCAACAGTGCACCTCATTTTCAACCTCTTCCTAATCAAACACACCTTTATCATCTCATAAGAACATAAGAAACTCCAAAACCTGAAATGAATGGGTCAGATAAGGGAGACATCCAAAACGTGTACTGTTGGTGTGTCTCCAGGAACAGGGTTGGGAAACACTGTATTAGATTGTTTGATATCCATGTCAAAAATGCAGATATGATTTTTTGTTGCTTTATAAACTGACCTTCAGCAGGAAAGGAGGGCGTGCTTTGCTGCACAGCGTTGAGCTCCAGCAGCAGACGGTCCAGTTCTGACAGGTTACTGCCCAGAGATGAGTTCATGACGGCGGTGGGAGACTCAATGGACTTCTGTTTGTTGGGGAAACTGTAGACGTGCTCTTCCTCAGACTGCGACACACGAGGACTGCTGCTTTTCGGGGCGGAGTTGAAAGACTTTGAGGAAAGAAAAAAGTTTTACAATTGAGTATATGAACTTTACTGATGAAAGCATATTGAACTGCAACATTTTAGCATTTCAGCTAATAATTCTGATTTTTTTTACCTGGTAAAAATCACAATTCTGTTAAAAATTCAGAGATTACAAGTTATTTCAAGAGTTCACACTTAGCTGATGATTGATTATAAAGCGTGTTTGGCATGCTGTCCCGGGAGAGAGCCCTGAGCTCAAGAGATCCTTGAGCTCGGGGCTCCCTCCAGTTTGCAAGGCGAAAGGACAGTTTGAGCTCAGGTAGATCTCAAGAACTCCCCTGCTTATTTATAGCTAATGACAAATTATGGATTGTTTTGAAGAGAAATACTGCTAAGAGTTAGTCTATGGTGCCAATTTGGCTTGGTCAATTCACTTATGTCGCATGTCTTTAGATGGTGGGGAGAAACCGAGGAACATGTAAACTCTGAACAGAAACGTCGACTCGCCTGATAAGGACATGAACCAGTGATATTCTTGCTGTGAGGCACCAGTGCTAACCACTGAGCCACCGTGTCGACACATCTAGGAAAAGGCAGGAGTAGCAGCGGTGGAAGGGGAGATTCTTCAAAAAGAAGATGACTGAGGCCTCGTTTACACTAATACGTTTTAGTTTTAAAACGCATAAGTTTTGCTACGGTTACGCCATCCGTCCACACTACACCGGAGTTTTCGAGTGCCGAAATGGAGCGTTTTGAAAACGCTGAAGAGGCTGTTTTCATTCTAAAACGCTGCTGCTTCGTTTCAGTGTGGATGGGGGAAAACGGAGACATCTGAAAACGGAGGCGGGGCTGCAGACATTTGCCTATCTGATTGGGGCTTTTTCCTCAATATTAAGTAGCCTACACACAGTTCAGTCCTGCATCCTCTGTATGGAAAACAAACTCCAGGACACGTCGGGTAAATCTTCAAAGGGAACAGTGTACATTATAACCTTATTCACATCACCCTGACTACGTTGTCTCACATTCTTAACAATAAAATGAAAACATGATTCAAGGAACTGCCATTTTCATTTTGATATTAACCTAACAGACAGCACAAATGTTGAGGCGTCAAGTAGCTACATATTTATATGACCGTCATCTTCACTGTGTTTGTTTTTATAACAAAATGGAGCCTATAACATACTGCCTTCTTTCATTCTCATTGAAATCACGAAACATACCCTCTCTTTTGCTGAATATCAGTTTTAATAATCAATAATGGCCATTATAAAAGTATAGCGTACAATAAGTTTATACATTATAGGAAATGAAGGCAAGCAATCAGTCAATATGCAGAATATACGTGGTTACATTAATATATTAACTTATCTTTGCGCTCAGCCAAAACACGTTATCTGAGAACAAGTAATATATTCAAAAGACCAAAGTCGGGGAATATGTCATTAGATGTAGACAACAAGATGGATTAAATATCACGTTTAACAAATATAGTGAGATTAGATCCAGCGGTAGATCCTTGATGAACAGTCCGACGAGCACAGCTCTCATCTGGGTAGATGACTGCCTGGAGCTCAGACGTCCACATATGCTGTTGCGCATGCCACAGTGTGTGTGTGTGTGTGTGGTCACGTGATGTGCGTTTTCAGTGATGTGGTGTAGACGGAAAGTTGTTCAGAAATGATGGGTGAAACGCTAGTGTGGACGCGGATCGTTTCCATTCTAAAACTAAACATTCTAAAACTAGGAATGGTCTGATTGGTGAATCATGTGTTAGCTAATGCGGGACCAGCCGTGGTCAATCATAAGCATGTGAGCCTCTTGAAATGAGTTTAAAAATAAACTTCACTTTAAGAACTGAGAGATTTTTTTCCTCACAATTTATAGAGAAAAAGTCTAATTCAAACTGAGTTCTAAGAAAAAAGTACAAATTTAAAGCTACAGTATACACGTAAAAATTGTATTACATTTTGACATGAACAATCATCTTTATACACTTTATTTGCAATTCTGAGCTTATATTTTGCATTTGTAACTTTATTAGAAATTCTTTCCATGCATGACAAATTCACAATTCTGAGAAGTCTGAATTGTACGGAGACCCGGAAGGGACGTGATGGTGGAAAAAAAAAACTGAGTGGGAGAAAAAAAAAATGGGTGGGAGAAAAAAAAAAACAGTGATAGGAAAATATATATATTTTAAAGTTTTTGCGTTTTTTCCACAAACACCCCTGTTCACTTCATACATGTCAACCCTCCCGTTTTTGCCTGGATTATCCCGTATTTTACAATTCTATCCTACTATCATCACATCATTCAGTATTTTCCCATCTTTCTCGTGTATTTTTAATCTTGAAAACACGCTGAAATGAATATACAAATGTCTGCGTTCACTTTCTTTCCATCAAAGCTGTGCGTCGATCATCACCCTTCATATGCAGCCTCTGAATCAGCCAATGACTGGTATAAGCGCTGACTGACAGAAGCGCTCCATATGATAAACTGATCCCAGATCAGCTTCTGTACACACCATTTAAAGTGACACCCCTGTTATCAAACAAGTGAAGAGCAGCAAATTAATCTCTCGTTTTTTATTTGATAACAGTGGTGTCACTGTAAGAATGCACAGATCTATAATGAAAGTATTCCATTACTTTCGTAACTGTTTGTGCATTAGTTTGTCATTAGGTGTGTTTAAAATAAAACACGCAGGACGGTCATGTTTACATATTATTAAGAGTATTTGTCTTGTTTAAACATACACCTGAATATCCCAAAATGTCCTGCACTTTCGCTCCTCTTTAAATGGCGTGTACAGAAGCTGATCTGGGATCAGTTTATCATACGGAGCGCTTCTGTCAGTCAGCGCTTATACCAGTCATTGGCTGATTCAGACGTTGCATATGAAGGGTGATGATCGACGCACAGCTTTGATGGAAAGAAAGTGAACGCAGACATTTTTATATGAATTTCAGCGTGTTTTTAAGATTAAAAATACACGAGAAAGATGGGAAAATACTGAATGGTGTGATGATAGTAGGATAGACTTGTAAAATACGGGATAATCCAGGCAAAAACGGGAGGGTTGACGTGTATGAAGTGAACAGGAAGTGTTTGTGTTTGTTCCCTCGCAAAACATCTTTGCGAGGGAACGCAAAAACTTTTAAAAATATATATATTTTCCTATCACTGTTTTTTTTTTTTCTCCCACTCAGTTTTTTTTTTTCCACCATCACGTCCCTTCCGGGTCTCCGTAGAATTGTGAGATGTACACAAGACAAATGAATCAACATCACGCTGACTAAAGCTGAATAAACATATTGTACGTTATACTTTTATAATGGCCATTACTGATTATTAAAACTGATATTCAGCAAAAGAGAGGGTATGTTTCGTATTTTCAATGAAAATGAAAGGAGGCAGTTCTGGTATAGGCTCCGTTTTGTTATAGATATGCGTACAGTGAAGATGACAGTCATAAATATGTAGCTACACGACGCCTTAAAATTTCTGCTGTCTATTAAGTTGCTAATATTAAAATGAAAATAGGCAGTTCCTCATATCATGTTTTCATTTTATTGTAAAGAAAGTGAAACAACGTAGCCAGGATGATGTGAATAAGGTTATAGTGTACACTGTTCTCTTTGAAATTTTACCCGACGTGTCCTCGGGAGTTTGTTTTCCATATCAAACTTGCGAAGTCTGAACTTACAAGGAGAGGATGCAAGACTGAACTGTGTGTAGTAGGCTACTTAATATTGAGGAAAAAGCCCCAATCAGATATAATCAGATGCAAGAACATTTTGACTATGGAGATACGACTGCGCTGACTGATTGTATCCCTGCTCATAGTATACTATATAGTTTGTATACATCACTATAGACAAACTATACATTTCGAGAATGAAGCGCGGCTGCGGCTGGAAAACAATGTTTTAATGCATTGCAAAAGGCAAGGGTGCATCCCTAGTCATTTCAGGAGGAGGCGTGAATTAATTTAGCTATAATGCGACATGGTCATCTTCCGGAAATATTACCAACGATTTATCAGATAATGTTTCTCTCTCTCGGTGTGCGTGTAAAATTGATGGTAAAGTGCTGTCAACAAATATTTTTCCTCCACACCCCATAAGATAGACAGCGCATCGGCCTACAACAGCTGGATTAGTCCAAAAAGGCGCAGTACTTTTTGCTGTTGGGCCTGTTCTAGTTTGGATCATATTCTCACCACAAACGAACCGCTCCAGGGTTTGTTTGAAAGTGTCTCGGTACGCTTTTTTGGTACGCTTTTGGTGCACGCTTGAGTACGTTTGCTACATTCACACCTGCCCAAAAGAACTGCACCAAGAGGGAAAACGAACTCTAGTGCGATTCAACCAAACTAAAGGCAGGTGTGAAAGCACCCTTATTCAATTGATCTTTTTTTTTTGGGAGGACTGGACACTTGAAGACTTCTAATGATTTATGTCTTATGCTTTCATGGTGCCAGCTTGTTGTTGTTACTATATGCAGGTTTTTGTGTGGCACTGTCATGAATGATGACTCTTGACTGCAAAACAAATCTACCTTTTGGTATAAAGTAACATAAGCCTAGCCTATTGTGGTTAAGTATTGCAAAAGCGATATTTCTTACGATAAAACATTTCCCTAGAAAAAAAATGCTATTGTTATTAGCTATGTTTTTAAATAAATAAATGTATTTATTGACATTAAAATAAACAGGTAAAAGACATTTTTTCAGATCAAATTCAGACTAAAAACTGTGTCAAGGTGCAAACATTATTCTTTAAAACACTGAGTGAGTCAAAACCTGCGCAGATATTCTGACTCTGATTGGCTGTTGACATTCTCTCTCACTCCAACCAATAGAAGAAGAGCAACTACTGAGGAGGTGGGGCTAAAGATAGTAAGGCCCAATCTGATTGGTCAAATTTAAAATGTATAAAATAAATGTAATTTATCACACATCTGCGATATATACAGTTGAAGTCAAATATATTATCCCTCCTTTGAATTTTCTTTTCTTTTTTTAATATTTCCCAAATGAATTTTAACAGAGCAATGCATTTTTCACAGTATTTCCTATAATATTTTTTTCTTCTGGAGAAAGTCTTTTTTTGTTTTATTTCAGCTAGAATAAAAGCAGTTTTTATTTTTTTTTAAACCATTTTAAGGTCAATATTATTAGCCCACTTAAGCTATATATTTCAATAGTCTACAGAACAAACCACTGTTGTGCAGTGACTTGCCTAATTACACTAACTTGCCCAATTAACCTAGTTAAGCCTTTAAATGTCACTTTAGCTGAATACTAGTATCCCGAAAAATATCTAGTCAGATATTATGTGCTGTCATCATGACAAAGATAAAATAAATCAGTTATTAGAAATGAGTTATTAAAACTATTATGTTTAGAAATATATTGAAAAAGACCTCTCCGGTTAACAGAAATTGGGGAAAAATACAGGGGGGCTAATAAATCTGATTACAACTGTATACTACATATACTATTATCGAGATAACATCAATTTTGCAATATATTGTGCGTCCCTAACAAATATAACCTTGAATATCCTGAACCTGCTTAATGGCACAAGCCTCTGGAGTAACCAAAGATGAAGTGCTTCGCTTGAGGGCAAAACAGGCAGAAAGTGGAACAGGCTGCATCTGGTATTTGTCATAAGGTTAAAGGATAACCAAGGAGACTCATATGAAGAGCAACAGAAAAGCCTCCAGGAAGTAATGATGCATTTTACCTGGGTTGATGAGTGCTTTGATTCTGGCTTTTCTACCCAAGATCCATTCAGAGTTTCAGCAGGGGGGGAGATTACTCGAGGCGGAGACGACACGTCCTGATAAGAGTCGCTTCCTCTGGGGCAGGAATATGGCGTCTCTTCTGGCAGAAAAACACCTTGTTTGGAAATGTGGGAGGTTGTGGACTCCAAATCCGCGAGAAGAGCATCTGTTAGGTAGAAATAAAAAAACAAAACAATGGTTTTAATCAAGAAAACAGCTAATTCAAAGAATAAATAAATAAAGAAAATAAAACAAATAAATAAAAAAATACAATAAATAAAAATAAAATAAATTAATTCATAAAATAAAATTATTAATTAATTTAAATAAATAAAAAACATTTGATTAAATAAATAAATTTTATTAATTAAAATAAAAAATAACCTTAATTAAAATAAATAAATAATTAAAATAAATAAATAATTTTAAAAAATTATTAAAATAAAAAATGTATTAATTACAATAAAATAAATCTATAAAAGAAATTAAAATAAATAAAAAAATTTAATCAATTAAAAAAAAAAAAAAAAATATATATATATATATATATATATATATATATATATATATATATATATATATATATATCATGTCTCATATCAGTGTTTATTAAATGCTTACATTCAAAAAAATGCTTGGTTGCTGGGTCAATGCTGGGTCAAATATAGACAAAACCAACTGTTGGGTTAAAAAGTATAATTAAAAAACCATATTTGTGGTTAAAAACTAAGCATTTTTTAGAATGTGGAGTGAGAGAAGTTGTTATTAAACTTTGTTAATGTCACTTAAAAACCATTCACAATATTAACAAATAGATCTTTATTAAAAATACTCTAGAAACATTTTATTTATTTATTTAGGTGTTTTCACCTTAATTATGATAGGACAGTGGAGATTTACAGACAGGAAAGTGTGGGGAGAAGAGAGAGCAAAAAGATCGGCAAAGGCCCTCGAGTTGGAAATCGAACTCAGGTCACTGTAAGCACCTATATGCTACGTGTTTGCACACTTGTTCATGTTAAATGATTAATGTTTGGTTATTTAAAGGGGTGGTCCACTACAATATCATACACCCTGCGCAGCAAAGGGGCGTGGCCAGATGCGCTTTGATGTTATAGCAGAGAGAGCTAAAATGCTGTTCAAACGCTGCTATTTCCACAGAGCTTCTTCTGTTTCTGTATTTGGGCTTCCAAAGGACACAACACAAATAGAGAAGTGCTTACAGGTTAATTTGAATTATGTTCAAGAGAATTATAAAAAATATATAGCTAGCATTTGACAAAGAACTGCATTCAGAATCTCTCCCAATTCAGTGCTGGATTCGGTTAACACTCCTACGACCGATCAAGCTGTGGATGTGAGCCACAACCTGTAAGTGTTTTATTTGTTAAAACTGATCAACTACATCTAGCATAAAGGGCATGTTGTAGTGAGGATGTAAACAAGGATGTAAACAATGGGAAATGCTGTTTAGCAACGCTAACAATTTAGCTATAAATTCATATTTATCCGTCAAACCGCTGTAAACAGCCACAATCTTCAGCAGCGCTGCAGTGTCTCTCTTTGCGGCCGCTTTCCCTGTGTTCAACATCTCAAATAACAAACTCGCAAAAGATATATGTGAACGTTTCATACTACTTACACATGCTTATAACCTGAATATATGTGAAAGACAATTGTCAGATTTGATTTCAGAGAGCATGAGGTGTGAGCGTGAGGCGTGCGCTCTTCATTTTCTGTCTGATTCAGGCTGCTAACAGCTTGTCTGTTTACTCAGCGCTAACGAGCGTGCTTGTAGGGGGGCATGAAGCGGTGATGCAGAGCCAATCCACGAATCACAGCACATTATGTTAGCTGACCAATCAGAGCCTCTTGAGGGCGGGCCTTTTGGAGGAACTAGGAAATATGACAGTGGTTTTCATGTTAGCTGAATAGATGTATATAATCAAAGTAAGATATATGAAAAAATAATGTGATTTTCTACAAGTGAAACATGAAGCAAGTGAAGCACACGTTGCATCTTACAAACACAACCAAGCCATAAAATTACACTGTGGACCACCCCTTTACCAATCTAATCTAACAAAAAAAAACCCACTTAAGATCAGTCCAAAAATGAGTACACCCACATTAATATGTTGGAGAACAACATTAAATAAAATTAATAAACAGGAAAAATCTATAGAAACATAAAAATATTACATCTTATTTAATTAAAAAACATTTTATATACATTTTGTTTTTTCTGCGACATATATTGTTATATGAATATAATTTCACCAAATGAATTGAATAGCTCTATTTGGAAAGATTTCATTAATTTAGATTTGGGATGATCAAGTCTTTATCTATGCAATGCTTTGCATAAATTATAATAAATTACAAGCATATGTAAACACAACAGAGCAAAGATAAAAGTTAAACAAACACTGCTTTATGGTTTTCTGATGCTTCGGTTTCCCCCCCCCATTCCAAACACATGCGCTATAGGTAAATTGGTTAAACATAATTGGCCGTAGTGTTTGAGTGGGAATGAGTGTGTATTAGGGTTGGGCGATTAATCGAAAAGTAATCAAAATCGACATTCAGAATCTATAATCGATCTAATTTTTCCATATCAATTTATTTAAGGGAACATGTACAGTCCAGCACAGCCTTCGCATACATGCGCACTTCTAAAAAAAAAAAAAAAAAAAAAAACATATATACAGTAAGATACAATAAAGCACAGTGCAAGCTTTGTGATTGGTCAGTTTGGTAGCAGTGAAAACGGTGGGCAGCGCATAGAGCCGTGTTTTAGCTGCGTGTTTTAATTTCAGTAGTTCAGCGTTAATGTTCAATAAATAATCATAGATAGTAGATAGTGTTTTTATATATATATATATATATATATATATATATATATATATATATATATATATATATATATATATATATATATATATATATATATATATATATATTAGGGGTGTCAAAATTAATCGTTTCTTCGGTGCACCGCGATGCAGACGCGGACAATTCGGTATCGGTTCAGTAATAATCATAACCGGTTATTATGTACTGACGTCATTTATCTCACATGCGCTATGTCGCCGTAGCTTACTATGGCGAGGGAGGCGAGCCGCGAGCGCGAATATTTACAACGCTCTAACTACGTAAAAACTCAGAAACTGTGCACAATTTCACTGCGTGTGTGTTTGCAGGACATTGTTTCACTGACACTTACAGCAAAAGTCCCTACTTCACGGCGATTAAGAGAATGAAAGTAATCTCCATTTCTCTCCCTCTCTCACTGTGGCCCATGAGTGCATCTGTGAAGAGCGCCAGCGTGTAAGAGCCAATTGCAGCCCTTTCTGTCGAGCGCATGACCAATCAAAGGGGTGTAAGAAAGAACTTGGCAGACAAGGCAGAAACTAAAGCGAGCGGGATATTGATATTTGTTTATTTGCTATAGACCATTTCAATGTGGTCATGTCATTGGCTCATGAACATTTCCTGCTTGACGTTAAACTATTTTCTAACTGTAACAAGAGGCAATTCAATCATAACTTGATTTTAAATCAGCCGTCATAACACTATTTATCAATATGTGAACCTTTTTGGATTCTCAGAAGCAATGGAAATTAAAAATGTAAAACAGGATACGTTAGGGCCATTGTTTTTGTTTACATCCTTCAAAATGGTCTATAAATGCTCGTGTTGTTTAAAGGTACAGTTTATATATCTGACTGTTTGTATTAAAGGACAAAATTGTTTTACAAATAGTATATAAATATAATATATACATTTTAATACAAGAATTGCTAATACAAGAATTGATAATCGTAACCGAACCGTGAGACCAGTGTAGGTTCACACCTCTAATATATATATATATATATATATATATATTTGTTTTGTTTTTTTTGTTTTTTTTCTCTAACTCATTAGAAATAAAATCAATTATCTTTCTATTCCTAAAGATTTTAGGTGGTCAAACACTTATTTTAACAGTTTAATAAAATACAAATATTTGTTTTTAAAAGAGGGTGTATTCATTTATCTTGAGCACTGTATAATATCATGCCACACAGCCCTAAAAATTCATTAAAAAAAGAAGAAGCTTCTAACGGTCTGTTGAATCCCACAGCTTCCAGAATTCTGATATTTGCTTTAGATTCACATTCCCTGCATTGGTTTTGCAAACAACATAAATCTATCAGAAATCAAATGGCTTGTTGTTGAATAACTCTTTGTCAAGTCTGTTCACAACATGTCTCTCTCTGGTCTGGATCTGATCCTGGAACAGTGGGATAATTATGAACCACATGACGAGGATGGTGAAATCACTTCACTCATATGGGGTGTGGCCAAACCTCGCATGTAAAGACTGCTCTAAAACAACATGCCTACAGGGACAGATCCAGCGGGAAGAAAAGCGCAAAATGCATAAACGGACACACACACACACCTCTTAATGCACATAAGAAAGAAAAAAAAAAAAATCAATATTCAAAAGCCAAACGCTCAGGAATGGAGCTGAAAGCACTCTCACACACACAACTAAGGCTGTAAATCATGCTCTTAAGGAACTATAGACCATCTGTGGTTAAAAGTCCTACATATAGCAATTAGACATGAAAAAAAAGCACCTTTAGATAGGGGTTGCATCACCAGTTTTGCTATGAAGCGTGTTACGCCATGTCTATACAGGAAGTGATTGATGTCACATTGCAGCATGATAATTCAATATACTGTTAAAGTGAACCAGTGAGTCCCGCTGTACACTCTGTACTAAAAAAAAAAAGCTTGGATTTACTGAAGTTTAAGGTAAGTAGTTACAAACAATTTATATGAGGTTAATTCAAACAAACAAATTAAATTTAGTAATGTTCAACTTAATTTGTTTGTTTAAATTCAGCCCGTATAAATTGTTTAGGCATTTACCTTAAAAAGAAAACGTAGAGAATCCAATGAATCACTTTTTTTAGTGTGATAAATGTGGAAAAATTGTACAAATCTATCATAATAGCAAAAAATTTTTAGACATAATATGTGCATTATAAAAAAAATTGTTAAATTAGTGAAGCCGAAAGAGAATATTTAAATAGGAAATAACAGCGTTGGGCAGTAGCATCACAAGTAGTGACGCTACTAGCTTAACTACATTTCTCAGTAGTGTGGCGGTAACGTCGCTACTAGGGTTGGGCCGATAGACGATGCCATCTTCCATCGCCGATGGCTGACAGACATCACGATGCTGAGCCGGCATCGCGATCCATCGCCCCGCCCCCGTCGCAAACCCGCTCGTGAAAAATACACACTCAGGCCCCGTTTACACTAATACAGCTTACTTTTAAAATGGCATTTTAGAACGAAAATGACCCACGTCCACACTGGTGTTTCATCTAGCATTTCTGAACAGCCCTCCGTCCACTGAAAACGCACACAACGTGACCACACCCACCCACACACACACACACACACACACAGCCACACACTGTCATGCGCTCGTCTGAGCTGCAGAGAACAGTGCACGTCGGACAGTTAATCAAGGATGATAGTGGATCGCGTCTCACTGTAGTTGTTATTGTGATGATTAATCTGGTTTCTATCCAGGGCTTAATTTTTGCCGGAACACGCCGGATCCAGAAACTCAATTTACCGATCTCCCTCCTCAACCGCCCTCCTTCCCTGTCCACTGTTCATTTTCACTTTGTTCCGCAACTGCCCAACCCTCTTCACTTTCGTCCGCGACACCTCAGCGCTGCTCACTTTTGTCTGCGAGCAACCCCCATGCCGCTTACTTTCGTCCGCGACACCGCACCAAACAAATGACTGACACGGATCACTCTGCCTACTCATGCCAGAGTCCCGTGGAAAAAGTGATTGACAGGTGGTAATCTGTGTGTAACTTATCTTTATTTATTTATGATTTGGTTATGGGTAAAACAAAGACCAGGTGGTTGAAACGGTAGGCTACAAATAATTAATTCGTTATGAATTAATTAATTATTTATAAATAATTTATTCACCTCCCCTATGAAGACGATGTCATCGTCCATCGCGATGTTTCACATTAGACATCGTACGATGCTAAATTGGTCAACATCGCCCAACCCTAGTCGCTACCTTCTAAATCAACTAGCTTTTCAGTAGCGAAGCAATTTTTTTAGTCAAGTAGTGTAGTAGCATCCACACAAACTACATTTACCGATTGCGGATCAATAAGTGACGGCACCAACATTCACGGAGCTGTGAAGCCGATGTCTAGTCGATTAAAGTAAATCCATATGATGGCGAGAACGCTGATTTCTTCTTCCTATTTTTCGGTGGTCAACAACAAACTTTTTGGTGCGTTACTGCCACCTCTCGCTCTGGTTGGTGACGTCGCCAACCAATTAGGCTAACCACAATGCTGAACCGGCATTGCGAACCTCCACCCCGCCACCGTCGCTTCAGCAACTTGCTCGCGAAAAATACACACTCAGGCCCCGTTTACACTAATACGTCTTAGTTTTAAAATGGCATTTTAGAACGAAAACGATCCACATCCACACCGGCGTTTCACCTAGCATTTCTGAACGGCGTTGGCTCTCCGTTCACACTATACTGCTAAAAACGCACATCACATGACCACACACACACAGGCATGTGCTTTGCTTGTTAGATTTTATTAATCCCCAAAGGGAAACTCACATGTCACAGCAGAGCTCTCCATACTAAAATAGATTAAGTTACATATATATAAAAACAATAATAAAATTACATTCATACTGCACACAAAAACAACGAGAAAACACTTGCCCAAATCTAATAACTATTACAATTCAGCACAAGTCATCTGGTATGACTTTGGTTATATAATCTGAACTCTGTTGGTAAAAACGACTTCCTGTATCTTTCTCTGTAACATCGGGGTTGAATTAATCTTGCACTAAAAGAACTTGCACACGCTTGGACCGTATCAAAAAGGGAAAGATTATCGTGGTTCATCATACTGACAAATTTGTCCAGCATTCGATCATGTGCAATCTCTTCTGTAGTGCTGCAGCATACGCGCACGTCTGATCTCCAGGCAGTCAGCGGCAGGTGCTTTGAGCACAAAACCCCAGAGAGCAGTGCAAGTCGGACAGGTTATCAAGGATGTACCGCTGAATCGCATCTCACTATAGTTGTTAAACGTTATACTCTTCGGTCTTTTGAATCTATCAGGTACGGTGTCACAGCGTCAGTACTAGGCATGGGCCGGTATAAGATTCTGACAGTATGATAACCTTGGATATAAAAATCACGGTTTCACGGTATTGAGATTACTGCTCTAAAATATATTATTTTTAAATGTCTGGGTAAAAAACAAAACCTCCCACCCCCCCTTTGGGATAATTTGGGAAACATTTAAAGTATTTTGGAGCAGTAAACATGCCAGGCTAAATAATTCAAATGAATAATAGACTTCTGCTGTCTTCATTTGTTTCAAAAACAGTGATTTTTTACAAACTACAATTCTTTTCTGCCAGAGATCCTGCAGTCCTAAAAAACAAAAATAAAATGTAAATAAAAAATCTTACCCATACCTTAGGAACGGTATAGCAGAAAATTGACGGTTTTAAAACCTTGACTTTTCCAAACCGCGGTATGCCTTGAAAACGGTTATCCTCCTATACCTAGTCAGTACACTGCTTCAATTTTTGCTTACACGCTTTCGCAATTTTAGTGAAAACCTCAGATACTGTTGATTAGTTCCTGTTGGTTGTGCACCTTTTTTACTAACCAAGTTTGTCGACGCCATCATAATGACACAGATCACTCTGCCTATTCATGCCAGAGTTCCGTGGAAAAAGTGATTGACGGGGTAATTTGTGTGTAACTTATCTTTATTTATTTATGATTTGGTTATGGGTAAAACAAAGACCATGAGGGGCAGGTAGTTGAAATGGTAGGCTACAAATAATTAATTCATTATGATATAAATATTTAATCATAAATAATTAATTCACCGCAACCTATGACGACAATGCCATCGTCTATCGCGATGTACGATGCCAAGTTGGTGAACATCGCCCAACCCAAATTTGAAGTATATTAAAGAAATAAGCGCTACACTTTAAAGCAAGTTAATTATTATATTAATAAATATATCCGAATATAATTATATAACATATCCATCCATCCATCTATATATTAATAAATAATAAAATATATAAACATTAATAATATATGAGATCAGGGCTTTACATTAACACCCGCCAACCCGCCAAATGCGGGTAGATTTCAGCTCTGGCGGGTAAGACAGGCACCTCCACTAGCCACGTTGGCTAGTTGGAAATCATTTTTAAATTGTAGTTTTAGCAGGGTTTGAAAATAAGCGTGGCCCAATATTCGTGCAAATGTGATCTTAGAATCGAGAAGCAGCACGACTGACAAAAATAACTGTACGCGCGAGCAGAAAGCAGGTAAATACCGAACGAGAGGATGATCACTCACTCGCGCGCACAGCTGATGTAATGCGCGCGACTGTTAATAAGCGCGCGCGCTCCCGTTTACTTGCGCGAAGCAACTGGTGCGATCGGTTCCCTTTGAAATAGACTGGACAAAGAGCGATCATCGTGCACCCACACTCCTGCTGCTTTCAAGAGCTCAAGATTAAAACAAAAATACGCATATTCTTTTGTAAGCAGCAGCGGCCACTGCTTTCATTTACAGGCTTATATTAACCGTGCGCGAGATTATCCTTTCATTATCAAACACAGTATGTTTCCCCTGCTTTCTTTTGCTTACAGTTAATTTTGTTAATATGGTTTAATTATATTTCTTTATAATAACATTGCTTTAATGGGAGATTAACTCCCCGTTTATGTTAACTGCTGATCTGGGACTTTTAGCCAGGACAGATTACTGTGCTTATTTTAGATACATGACAATAATTATTTTTTTAAATGTAATGTTTTTTTAAAGAAAAGTTTTGTTGAATTAAAAAGTGCACCTATACAGCTGTATTTTCCTTGTTTTGACACATTAAAAACTTGTGACTAAGAAATACTTATTTGGTGTGGTCAGAGATAAATTTGGTAAATCCTTAATTTTGAGCCCTGAAAAGTCATGTGAAATAAAAACTGATTGCATTGCGACACAACCCATTTGCTCATGCACACTGAGCAAGCTAATACACAATACACACAAGAAGTTAAATGAATGAGAAGGCTTGTGGACATAACACATCTAAATCAAGTCATTTTAGCATGTCAAAGTCAAATTTATGCATATAAAATATATTTTCCCAACAAGAAAATTGTGGCTAGTGAAAATGGCGAGTGGCTAGTAATGTTGGAAATCTACTAGCCACAGTGGCTGGTGATCAAAAAAGTTAATGTTAAGCCCTGTATGAGATGTATATTATAATTCTACATTTCATTTTATTATATAAATATAACAAAAAATGACAAATATGAATATAATCATACAATTCTGAGCATATCAAGTCAATAACAAAACGCATAAAATTCAATTAAATACAAATAAAGTACACTGAAATAAATGATTCATTGAATTTACTCATTTTTTTAAGGTAAGTGGTTGTAAACAATTTATATGTGTTGACTTTAAACACATTAAATTTAGTAATGTTCAACGATTTGTTTAAATTCAGCTTATATAAATGAACCATTTATTTTGTGTATCAGCTGTCAGTATCTGCATTGACTTTAAGTAAAATGATTTACTTCTAACGTAGAACACATGCCAATCTAGATGAGTAATTTAATCCCACACTTCAAACATAAACGCACAATAAATGCAACTAAAACATCAAACTCAACCAACTTCTGTAAGCAGATAAACTTTCGACAATCCACAAAACACACAAGACTTAATTATTCCACACAATATCATCAACAATCAATACAAATGAAAAACAAAATCACTCTTAAAAGGCACAAACACAAGAAAGCCAGAACCCCAAAAGCACTATAAACAACCAACTAAAGCCAAATAGCAGCAACAGAGTAAAGCTGGTTTACTTACACTTTGCGAAGGACAGACAGAAACGCCCTGCTGATCTTTACCTTCACACTTTATCTCAGACAGGAGGAGCTACAACAAGGAGTGGAAAAAAACAGATAGCATAAAAGATGGAATATCAGCAGGAGAGATAGAAAGATTTAGATGAGGGGGAAAAAGTGGAAAGAAAAGGAAAACGCAGCACTTGGAGTCTGGTAAACACTGGAGCAGAGACTGTGGAGCCGTCCGAGGGGAGGGAGGCTGTTTTTTAGCAGGTGCTAACTTTAACTACACATACCAGATACTAAAAATGCTGCGCTATATAACCTGTCTGCAACTGTGTGTGCAGGTCACCAATCTGCTCAAGACATAGAGACGCCATAGTCCTGGGAGTAAAACCTCGGATGAACTCAATATTTAGTAAAAATCTGGTCAAAAGAATAAGAAACCGTTCCTGATAGTGAAAAAAAAAATGGATTAAACCAATATTACCTAATAATAAAGTGAAATGAAAAGGACACATTCACAACGGAGAAAGAATCCATGGTAAAAACATCTTAGATGAACTCTCTGGTCAAGAGAAAGAGAGAATATCCCTGAGAGTAAAAACAACTCTGATAAACTCAATATTTAATCAAAATCTGATTAATCATTCCTGATGGTTAAAACAACTCAGATTAACCCAATATTTGGTATAAATTTGGTCAAACGAGGAAAGAAACCATTTCTGATGGTTAAAACAACTCGGATTAACCCAATATTTGGAATAAATCTGGCCAAGGCAGAAATAAACCATTCCTGATGGTTAAAACAACTCAGACAGATTTATTCCAAATATTTAGTTAATCCGAGTTGTTTTAACCATCAGGAATGGTTTCTTTCTCGCTTGGACAGATTTATTCTAAATATTGAGTTAATCCAAGCGAGAATGAAACCATTCCTGATGATTAAAACAACTCGGATTATCTCAATATTTGGTATATATCTGGCCAAGGCAAAAAGTAACCATTGCTGATGGTTAAAACAATTCAGATTAACTCAATATTTGGTATAAATCTGGTCAAACGAGGAAAGAAACCATTCCTGATGGTTAAAACAACTTATTCCAAATATTGAGTTAATCAGAGTTGTTTTAAAAATCAGGAATGGTTTCTTTCCTCGTTTGACCAGATTTATACCAAATATCGAGTTAATCCGAGTTGTTTTAACCACCAGGAATCGTTTCTTTCTCGCTTGGACAGATTTATTCTAAATATTGAGTTAATCCAAGCGAGAATGAAACCATTCCTGATGATTAAAACAACTTATTCCAAATATTGAGTTAATCAGAGTTGTTTTAACCATCAGGAATGGTTTCTTTACTCGTTTGACCATTTATACCAAATATTGAGTTAATCCGAGTTGTTTTAACCACCAGGAATGGTTTCTTTCTCACTTGGACAGATTTATTCTAAATATTGAGTTAATCCAAGCGAGAATGAAACCACTTTTGATGATTAAAACAACTCTGATTAACTCAATAATTGGTATAAATGTGGCCAAGCGAGAATTAAACCATTCCTGATGATTTAAACAACGCTGATTAAATCAATATTTGGAATAAATCTGTCCAAGAGAAAAATAAACCATTCCTGATGGTTCAACCAACTCGAATTAACTCAATATTTGTTTTAAATCTGGCCAAGGCAGAAAGTAACCATTGCTGATGGTTAAAACAACTCGGATCATCTCAATATTTGGTATAAATATGGTCAAGGAAGAAAGAAACCATTCCTGATGGTTAAAACAACTCTGATTAACTCAATGTTTGGTATAAATCTGGCCAAGGCAGAAAGTTACCATTGCTGATGGTTAAAACAACACAGATTATCTCAATATTTGGTATAAATCTGGTCAAGCAAGAAAGAAACCATTCCCGAGGGTTAAACCAACTTAGATCAACTCAATATTTAGCCAAAATCTGGCCAATAGAAAAAAAAAAAAAAACTTCCCTGACAGAAAAAACACCTTAGATGATTGAATATTTAAGAATCTGGTCAAAAAGGGGGAAAGAACTTCCTGGAGGAAAAACAACCTGGGTAAACTCAATATTTAGTATAAATCTTGTTATAAAAGAAATTAATCAATCCTGACAGAAAACCACCTCAGATTAACTCAATATTTAATCAAAATAAGTGAAAGTTATCCTAGCAAACTGATGAATTTAAAATAGATTCAGAATCTGTAATCGGAAAGAAACAGGCATTAACTCAATATTTAGTAAGAACATGCTCATAAGACACCATTACTGATGACATGGATGACCTCAATATTTTGTATAAATCTGGTCAAGAGAAAAAGCAACCATATCTGATGGAAACAACTCATCAGACGAACTCAATATTTAAGAATCTGGTCCTATTAGACAATCAACTCAACATTAAGTCAGAAGCATGATTATGTAATTTGCTAAATGAATGTGAATATTATAAAAGGAAGGACAGAAGCTGTGAGACTTTGAGACTTGTATGTGCCTGACTGTTTGTTCAGCGCTCGGCTTGATGAGGGAGTGGCAAAGGAAACATTAACCCATATTTCTCTCTCTCTCTCTCTGTCTTTCTCCATTCCTCTCTGCTGTTTCTTTATCTACATCCACTACACTGATAATTGCTGTCACTCTCATTCTGAAACTAAGCATCTTGTATTAGCCTTGTATCAGACCATTTGACAAAAGTCTATATCACTTACATTTTAACCTGTTAGTTTTATGATTATTGAAAAGGGATTTTAAATGCAACTTTTTAGAGTCTGCACTGACAAAACAGCAATATAAAAAATAACATAAACAAATGTTGTCTTTAAGACATGCATTATAAACTCAGGTGAATAAAATGAACACATTTTACCTCTTCCCAAAAATCAAGAATGCATGATTATATGCTGTCAAGGCTTTGTAATCAAAAAATGTCATTATAATGAAAGTAAATGGGGCAAACAAAGCCACCGACATAACGAAAGGGTAGTCATTTTGAACAATACACAAGGGCTAAATAAAAGTAATTAAAGTCTGTACAAAGAATTATAATAATTGCTTGATTTTGTAATCAAGGCAAAATAATACTTTCTCATTTGACATATGCATTAGGCAAATGCACATTTATATAATTTAAACAAATGTTTGAATGATTAATGGACATTTCATTTTACAAACTTCCAGCCAGGTCCAGCTGTGAGATCTAATAAAGTGTGATTTTGTATCCCACATGATCGAGTGTTCAAACTTCCCAGAGTACTGAGTGATATATTACGTTTAATTAGATTTATTATATATTTCTTTATTTGTGGATAAATATGTTGTCTTTTAAAGAAGTGGGTCACTGAACCATTTTGAGAGGGTCGTGGAAGAGTTTTTGTGAGTTTGAAAGACGTGTGAAAGAGAAAGTTGTTGTTGACACATCTGTCAGATGCGGTTCATATATGCGTATGGGACGATAACCGTTTTCAAGGTATATTGGAAAAGTCAAGGTTTTAAAACCGCCAAAATTGTCTGCAATACCGTTTCTAAGGTATATGTAAAAAAAAATTTTATTTATGTTTTTTTTTTTTTTTAGGACAACAGTATCTTCAGCAGAAAAGATATCCAAAAATGTCATTTTAAATTGTAAAGGAATCTGTGTTTTTGAAACTAATGAAGACAGCAGAAGTTAATGATTCATTTGAATTATTTAGCCTGACATGTTTACTGTTCCAACATATGTTAAATGTTTCTCAAAATAAAATATATTGTTTTCAAAGGGGAAAAAAGTTTTAGTTATTTAGCCAGACATTTAAAAAGAATATATTTTAGAGCAGTGATCACAATACCGAAAAACCGTGATATTTTTATCCAATCTGTTTAACATATTTTGCATGAACAAACTATTGTTTCAATTTAGTTTCTATCATAAAGTTTGATTTAGTCTAAAACCCTTTTTTTTGAGGTTTTCACTTGAATTCACTTGCATCACGGACGAGCCCCCACTTTTGAGTACCATGAGGTCAATTTATAATTTTGCGCACACAATGCTTTGCCAAACCCTGACACGTCTTAAAAAAAATTAACTTAGAAGTATAGCTGTTATCACAATACCATAAAACCGTGATATTTTTATCCAAGGTTATCATACTGTCAGAATCTTATACCGGCCCATGTCTAAATATGTGTGAGGAAATTACAGTCATATAACGTTAAAGGACAAAATGCGTTAGTCATAACAAAAGGGACTAAATGTGAATGTATGATGTGGGTCTGCTTGCGAGTTAAGGTAACATAAGCTTTAGCGTTGTCAAAAATATAGATATTTCGATATGTATTGATACGATATGATCTTGCTTTTGGTTAGTATCGATATGGCTTTGCAGGTCAAAACAAACAGGTCAATATCAAATACCAAAACAGGTCAATATGCAAGTAATGTTGCAGAGCAATGCTAAATGCGTGACCAATTTAGTGAAGCACCTGTAAGACACGCAAAGCTGTATAACGAATTTCATGAGGTTGGTAACTGCTCCAATTTCAATATCACTTTTGCGTTAAGACAACTGAGTAAATTGTTGTGAGTATACGAGCAATTCCATGCAAATGTCAACCTTGCCATGGAAAAAAAAAAAAAAAAACATTTTCGCCAAAATAGCAAAACCATTTCTACGTTTTTTTGTGTAAGCAAGCATTTTACAGTACCGTAAAAATATTCAAATGTTTCTGTCAATGTTTTCAAACTATTATATTTGATTATATAAGTCACAAGTGCCAATTTCACATGTATCACATCCATGACGAAGCTTTTTCCTTAAATGTGAAGATGCTAAATAAAATCAATCATGTTTGTTCTATAGAGAGCCAACTCTTATCCTTTTGATTAGCATCGTTTCTTTTGGCTTGTGCAGTTTAATTCACTGAATTTCTACAAAGTATGTTGTATGCTGTAGGGTTGGGCCGATAGACGATGCCATCACTTTCGTCCGCGACACCCCTCCGCCATCCACCGCCGTGGAGAATGAAAGGGTAGGCTACAAATAATTAATTCGTTATGAATTAATTATTCATAAATAATTAATTCACCTCCGCCTATGAAGACGATGCCATCGTCCATCGCGATGTTTCACATTAGACTTCGTACGGTGCCAAATTGGTCAACATCGCCCAACCCTAGTATGCTGTAAACTTCATATAACTCGCAAAGTTTGTCACATCCATAACGCATGTTTATTTCCCTCATTTAAAATCTAAAAAATGTTTACAGATTAATATTTTTCTGATTCCATAACTCTGTGGTTAGTTGTTTTGGAAAATATAAACAGATGTTTTAATATAATGTAAACATACACTTTCCCCTGTAAATTTATGTTTGGATTTTTTTTTACTGCAAATGTCACATCCATAATGCTGGAATTGCTCACTGTTTCTTTTCTGACATTTAAATCTCTCAAGTTTAAGTAATCTCCTCAGTTATTGAACTTTTAGCTAACCAGAAAAAAGCACCAAAAACAATATTGACTTGAGTCCTGTTGTGCTAAACGTTCAATTAGTGCTGGGCGATTAATCGAAAAGTAATCATTCATAATCTATCAAATTTTTCCAGGTCGATTTTTCTATTCAATTATTTTCCCTACCGCGTGTGGAGTCACGTGACCCTGCTGTTAAAACCCTGCTGATTTATACTTACCATGTTGAGCGCACGCGTATCATCCGGCACAGCCTTCGCGTGGTTGCATACTCACGCACCTCTCAAAAAAATGTAACTACATGTCGCAACGATGCGTATCGCAGGCTTTGTGATTTGTCGGTGACGAGTGTGGGCGGCGCAGATTAATTTCAGTTGTTTAACGTTCAATAAGTATTCATAGACAGTAGATAGTGTGTTTTTCCTTCAATTATTTTAAAATCTAGTAATCCACCCTTTATTTAAAAATCTCTCACTGTTAATATGTGAACATATTTAGTGTACAAAACATGTCAGTGAATTATGAGGGCAAAAAAATTATTTATCGTTCATTAAATCGCAATCAAGTTAAAATGTTCATTTAATCGGGATTTTGATTTTAGGCCAAATCGCCCAGCCCTATGTTCAATATTGAAATTTAAGATGTTTCAGTGAGCAGCATGATGCACACACATAGATCGCTATACATTGTGAATCGCAAGTGTTCAGCGTAGCACCATATACGTGTTGATTATATGTGAGCTGCAAGCTGAAAAAAATGTTTATCATATAAAGGGAAATGCATTATCAGCCGCTAGAGAGTAATATGCAATGGATCTGCTGAAGAATTAACATGTTTATATTGACGTTAGTTAAAGGGAACCTATTTTACACCTTTTTCATAGTATACATTAGCAGCAAGTACATTAGCAAACAGTTCTGCTTATTAAAATTAATAGCTATTATAATGAAACAATCAAGCTATCAAATCTCATTAGCCGTTTCTTCACTGTATAACTGACACATTCTGATTAAAGAGCAACGAATGAATCTCTTATTTATTGAGAGTTTTTTCGTTTGATTACATTAAATAACAGGTGTCACTTTAAAAATAAAAACATGAAGAAAGCATTCAATTGCTGTCCTAACTTTTTATGCTCATTTAGGACGAAATTAGTTGTGTTTGAAAAAAACCCAATAAGATCGACATCTTTAGATGTTATTATTATTAATTATGTGTATCTGTCTGTTTAAACACGCACCCAAAACCCAGAGTTTCGCTCCTTTTTAAATCGCGTGTACAGAGTCTGTTTGGGAAACAGCGTCTATTTATCACAATGGAGCGCGTCAGCTGACAGTCACGCACTGCTATATGACTGTTTTGAGGATTGCATATGAAGGGGAGACGGCATCTGTAATGAAAAGGAAGAGAATCCCGCCGTTTTTATATTTATTGCAAAGTGTTTTTATGCATAAACCGAAAGCACAGGACAGACTCACATTTAAGAGCAAGGGGAGGTCCCAGGTGGTTTGGTGGTATGGGTTGCGTATAGGGAGGCTCGGCTCTTTAATGTTTATTGCCACACTTCAGAGAAAGACTGAAAATACGGGAGAAATACGAGAAAATACCTATACGGAATGATAGCAGGATAGAACTGTAAAATACGGGAGAATCCCGAGAAAAACGGGAGGGTTGACAGGTATGAACATTATTGTAGATAGACCATTAATGACGTTTACAAACTACAGTGGCACCACCAGTATTTTGAAGCCATAGTATCGCGTGCAACCCTAGTTTAATGTTACTTGAAGACTGTATGCTTTATTTCTTTTTAGCTCATTTTAAAAGCCACTTTTTTGTGTTTTGAATGTTACAAAAAAAAAAGTTTTGTTTTAAACAAGTGCACTACCATGATGCACCATGTTGATGTAAAAATAGACCTCATTCTCATATCGCTTGGTTTACTCACGATTATCACCAGGTATCATATCGAAGTAAGAAATTCCAGTATCGTGACAAGACTAGCAAGCCATAACATTATTTTTTTATTTGCTATGAAATTAAATCTCATCAAAGTAAAAAAAAGTTCTCAAACTTTCTTACAGCACACCTAAATGCACATCACTTTACTAAAATAACAATAATTAAATAACAATACAGACTCAACGTTACACATTCTGCAATGACAACTGCGGAAACACAATGAAGTGTCAATTCTGAAATCATACATTGCACAGCCCTATTCAGATTAGTACATATTGTCAATTTCAAGACAATAGAAGCGAGTCCCTACCTCCCCCGGTCATCCAGTCTGCATCTGGGATCATGTACGGCTCGTCTGAATCACACAAATGAACGCCAGAACAACCAGCATACACTCCTTCAGTTCCAGGACTCTCTGAAACATCCAACGGAGCTGAATCTGGGGCTGAATGTGGGTCAAGAGGGGATGATAATGAGCACGCGATGGATGGAACAACGTAGTCCATTTCTGAAGCCGAAACTGAACCAGAGTCAACAGGTAAAGCTGAAACTGCCTCCGTTTCTAAAACATCTCCCAATCCAGAAGCCAAAATATGAGTAAAATCGGATAAATCAGTGGAGGTTTTCTCTGGAGAAGCTGGTGTTTTGTTTTCCGGCAGTGGATCTTGAGCTTGTCCTGGGAAATCCTGCATGTCAAACTCACACAAAACCTTCTCGAACTCCTCAGCCTCTCTGTCCATTAGGGAAAGAATCAAAGGAACTGCACACGAAGGCTTTAAAACACAGGATCCGGAAAACTCAGGAGTGGGACGAGGAAAGGAAGGGTCGTTCCTGATCCAAAGCATTCAAAACATTCCACAGGGCTCGATTATGTATACAGCCGGCCGCTCGCTAGATAACGCTTTCTCTCAGGGGGATTTGCTTACATAAGCTAAAGACACTACGCAAACCCATATATGACCACGTTCTGGGGTCTACAAAAAAAATATTATGCTGCTTAACATTCCCAGACATTATCTACGAAGAAAGCTATTCTGAAAATCCCTAGAAAACCCTGCAAGTCAGCAAGAGCGATCACAGACGCTTCATTCCTTTGAAAGACTATACAGGATGCCACTTATTTAAACACCGTTTATCAGCGAAAACTCCTCAGATGATCTCTGCTCAGCTTCAAAGGAGGGACATTACTGGAAACCACACTCAGAATCCTCTGTAAAATACAATCCTTCCTTGGTGCATGTTCATAAATATTCATTCATTCTCCTTCAGCTTAGTTCCTTTAGTCATCAGGGGTCGCGCCACAGCGGAATGAACCGCCAACTATTCCAGCATATGTTTTACACTTCCATGCTGCAACCCAGTACTGGAAACACACATAAACTCTCATTCACACACATGCACTACGGACAATTTAGTTTATTCAATTCACCTATAGCGCATGTGTTTGGACTGTGGGGGAAAGTGAAGCACCCGGAGGAAACCCACGCCAACACAAGGAGAAAACATGCAAACTCCACAAAGAAATGCTAACCGACCAAGCCGGGGCTCGAACCAGTGACCTTTTTGCTGTTAGGTGATTGTGCTACCCACTGTGCCACCATTAATGAATGTTGCACTTTATATTTACATAATGATTTAGGCAAATCAAGAGCTCCTTTAACAGTTGGCTCTATGCCTATACATCTTGTTTTTTTGTCTTTATTTTGTTTTGCTATGAACAACAGGCAATGTTTAACAAAACTGATACGGTGTACACGGCACGCTTGACAGCTGTACCGTCCATCCGACTCACACTTTAAATTTTCTGATTTTTATTGCAATGTACTAATGAAGGGCAATTAATTTTTTTCCAAATAAACATGAATTGAACTGAATTTAATTTCAATGAACTTAAATTTGATTTGATCTACCATTTGTTAAGTAACATGTATTTGTGTGCATTAGTTATGAAAACTAAAATTATTAAACAGTTTAAGCTGAATATTTTAGTAATATTTAGCAAAATATACAGTTGAAGTCAGAATTATTAGCCCCCTGAATTATTAACCCCGTTTATTTTTTTTCCCCAATTTCTGTTTAACGGAGAGAAGATTTATTCAACACATTTCTAATCATAATAGTTTTAATAACTCATTTCTAATAACGGATTTATTTTATCTTTGCCATGATGACAGTAAATAATATTTTACTAGATATTTTTCAAGATACTTCTATACAGCTTAAAGTGACATTTAAAGGCTTAACTAGGTTAATTAGGTTAACTAGGCAGGTTAGGGTAATTAGGCAAGTTATTGTATAACGATGGTTTGTTCTGTAGACTATCAAAAAAGTAGCTTAAAGGGGCTAATGATATTGACCTTAAAATGGGTTTTAAAAAATTAAAACTGATTTTTTTCTAGCCGAAATAAAACAAATAAGACTTTCTCCAGAAGAAAAAAATATTATCAGACATACTGTGAAAATGTCCTTGCTCTGTTACACATCATTTGGGAAATATTTAAAAAAGAAAAAAAGAGGGGCTAATAATTCTGACTTCAACTGTATATATTGTTTATAATTATTCTTTTTTTAATTTAATTCCTTTTTTTTTTTTTATTAATAATTATTTTACAATACAACTTTTTAACTAACAATTTAACTAAAATTTGCTTACCAATATTTTTATTTAGTATTAACTAGGGCCAGACAGAATCTGTGGACATTTTTTGCTATTTTTTGACATTTTTGCTCAGAATTTAGTAACAAATATGCGATTTATGTGAAATAATTTTGGGAGTATCGTAACTTTTTAACTTTTACTTCATGTTTACAATGCAAATCCAATTAGATCGACTTATTTGGTAAACAAAGCAAGTCTTTCATATAGAAAATATCTACTAAAAGACAGAAGATATTACTTCACAAACTGTAAACAAGTATGAACATTTTCATAGTAGTAATATTATAATATTAATATTATTAATAATTCATATTATTAATAAAACTGACATTAATATCAAAACTGAATAAATATAAATTTACACAAGTAAATAAACAGACTTGATGGACTAAAAATCTGCATAATATGCAAAATATATGCAGACATGTACATGTATATATATATATATATGTACATATATATATACAGTATATACATACAGTTGAAGTCAGAATTATAAGCCCCCCTTTGAATTTTTTTTTCTTTTTTTAATTTTTGCCAAATGATGTTTAACAGAGCAAGGAAATTTTCACAGTATGTCTGATAATATTTTTTCTTCTGGAGAAAGTCTTATTTGTTTTATTTTGGCTAGAATAAAAGCAGATTTTAATTTTTTTAAAAGCCATTTTAAGGTCAAAATTATTAGCCCCTTCAAGCTATTTTTTTTTGATAGTCTACAGAACAAACCATCGTTATACAATAACTTGCCGAATTACCCTGACCTGCCTAGTTAATCTAATTAACCTAGTTAAGCCTTTAAATGTCACTTTAAGCTGTATAGAAGTGTCTTGAAAAATATCTAGTATAATATTATTTACTGTCATCATGACAAAGATAAAATAAATCAGTTATTAGAAATTTTATTAAAACTTTTATGATTAGAAATGTGTTGAAAAAAATCTTCTCTCCGTTAAACAGAAATTGGTAGAAAAAATAAACAGGGGGCTAATAATTTTGACTTCAACTGTATATATATACATATATATATGTATGTATATGTATATACAGTATATGTATGTATATGCATATGTATGTATATATGTATATGCATATGTATGTATGTATGTATGTATATATATTAGGGCTGTCAATTGATTAAAAAAATTAACTAATTAATCACACTTTTTTTGAGATTAATCATGATTATTCACAAAAGTAATTAATCATGATTAATCATGATTAATCACGAATCAAAAAAAAAATCCAAAATACAGGCATTGCAAATATGGAAATTGGAAAACTACAATAATATTAAAGTTTTGAATACAAACAATTCATCACCTTAGAATTAAAAGGTTCTATCTGACATTTTTGTCAAAATTGAGTTATTGACATATTCTTATTAAATGACAACTTATTTACATTATGGGATGTTTTTTATAAGTTGTTTACATTTTAAGACGTTTTAGAGATTCTTATAAATGAATCATTTTAAATATACTGATTATTATTGTTTTTATTACTATTTTATCCTAAAATGTTGGTTGTTAAATAGACAGTTTATTCTGATATATTATTATTTTTGTATTGATTTGTATGAATAATATGATATGTTGAATAATTTGATATATTGAATATTAATGTGATATATTGAATAATACCATGTATTGTTGATATTTTATTTAATTATTATGTATAAATATCATCTTTTTTTTTTTTTTTTACTATTTACTGTGTTTACTGTTTTTTTTTATTATTTTTTATTATTATATATGCATGTTACTTTTTATGGAAACTTTAGAACTGCTTTGGCAATACAATTGTAACATTTGTCATGCCAATAAAGAATTGAATTGAATTGAGAGAGAGAGAGAGAGAGAGAGAGAGAGAGAGAGAGAGAGAGAGAGAGGAGAGAGAGAGAGAGAGAGGAGAGAGAGAGAGAGAGAGAGAGAGAGAGAGAGAGAGAGAGAGAGAGAGAGAACGCGCAGCACAGCGCACTCCCTTCAGATCATCAACACGCATGACCGCGTTGATCAAATTTTGCTTAAACTAAGTGTTCTTAAAGTATGGCTGTATTTCTCAAGCAAGGCCTCTGACACAGCAAAGCAGACGCTTTACAAAAGTTGCGTGTAGGGGGGAAACACGTCAAACTTAATGAAACATTTGAGGGCGCTTGGAGTCAACTTAGAGAGGAATGGGCTGTCTTTGACAGCTTGCGACATCATCTGCCACTTTCACCGAGTACATTTACATGGATCCATATTATCCTTTATCCATATTTCTTTACACATTAAACACACGCAGGGCCGGAGCAAGCTGAACTGGCGCCCTCAACCCGAAAGTGAAATAGAAAGTTACCGGTTTGCGGATGAAAGTGAGAACTGGGAGGGAGCAGGTGGGAGTCGAAATGAGATGAACGTGAGGACAGGGGGGTTCGCTCACTATTCTGCCACCCAAGGCGGTCGCCTGGCCCTGAACACACGTCGGCCACAACAGGAAAAAAAAAAACCTGCAACTGCGTTAAATTCGTTAATTTTTTTTTACGCGTTAAATAGTTCAAATTAATCACGTGCGTTAACGCGCTAATTTTGACAGCTCTAATATATATATATATCAATAAACCATGCAATAAATTAACAATAATATTCACATATTTTGATCCCTAATGGTCAATAAAAAGACAGAATATTACATTATTAAGAATAAATGCACCATAAAGTGACTTCCTATCATTGCTAATAAAAAATTTCCATGAACGATGTGACCTTTTATTTCAGAAATGTGCTTTGATTATCATATATTTTGGCACGCTACACTGGAAATACATTGCAAACATAACTACAGCAGAACTTTACCCTGACACAACCTCTTCTGCTCCTATAAACAGTAAACAGCTCCTGTTTAACATTGAAAACACTCAAACATGGCAGGACAGAAAAAAGTAATGCAATGTTGCTAGCACACAATACAACAACTGTGATTATTAGGTTCCACACAGTGATGCATTTTAGCATATAAATATTGACTAATTGGCATGGTTTAATAACACACCACATTTGTATGCAGCAAGTCACTGAATCCAGTGCGGTCTAAATCTGAAATGTCAATCGTATAACAGAAATAAACAAAGCTGGAAATACAAGTCCTGCTATATCTTTGCCTCGAAGGCTAATTATTACTGCTTATTTCATAATCCATTCCTCTTTAATCTGACATATATACTCGTACGCCCTCATCTGGTCAATTATATGACCTGCAGATAACGCCTTCAACACCTTAAACAGGCAATAAAACCTTAGAGCCGAGCAACAAGTCTTAAAACCCACTCCGACAACTCACTCCAGTCATAATTGCAGGAAACTCAATCTGCACGGACAGATCAGACCTGGCAGATAAAGTTAGATGTTGGCCACTCTTTTATGAAGGCAAAATATAGAGTCCTGAGGTCTGACCTTCGGAGATTTGAGACCACCAGTGTGGTCAGCCAAAGAGGGAGACCCAAGACCTCCACGCTAAAATAAGACACCTCCCGTCCTAAACCTGCCACGGAGAGGCCATGAAATACACCCCGCGCTGTAAAACCTGAGAGATCCAAGGGAGTAAAGCATTAATAACTCTGAATTCTCGAGCATTCTGTTCTCGACATGTGACACAGACGTCAACCCAGCAAGAATGAGGGAGAGAGTATCATTATTACACTCTACGGTCACCATGAATTGAAGGTCAAGTCCTTTTTTTCTGCTATCATGACACACATACACTCAGAAATAAAGGTACCTAATCAGTCACTGGGGCGGTACCTTTTCAAAAGGTATATTTTTGTTCCTAACAAGTTCTTAAAGGTACATATTAATACCAAGCGGCAACCTCCCGCTCTCCCTCGGGAAGCCAATACGGAAGTAACTAAAACTGCAATTCATCGACTCGCCTGGGGGGCTGGCTACAGGAAGTCCAAGGGCTTTCTTTCTGCATTGGTAAATTGGCCATTTTTACAGCTGATAAAAACATGTTTACAGCCTGGTACAAACGATGGCTTTGGTGCATATAGCCATGATTACCCTTCATGACAACTCTGAGGGGGGTGAATTTTTTTTATAACTCATCCGTTTCGTTTTTATTAGGTTATATTAAGTTTGCATAATTAAGGGCGTGGCCACTTGAGTGACAGCTAGCCCTCGCTGGTCGCTGTCTCGTCACTCTAGCTGATTCTGGCTAATTAGCCGCTGAGCTCGGCATACACATCGTGTTTTTGTTTTGTTTAATGTTTCTTTACACCGTCATTTGCCTTTTGGAATTATTTCCTGCAATTATCAGATGATATGGCATGATGTGTGGATTTAATTGTGCTTACAAACCGTTCAAGTTGCCTCCATTTCACAGGTGAGTGAAGTTATGTACTGATATACCATCTCTATAAATGTATTTGTTTTATTTAAGATCATTTATCATTTAAATGTTCTTTAGACCAGTAATGCACTCCAGAATCTGACAGATTGATTAGCTGTAGGCTATAAAACAGTCATCTGAAGCGTTGTCCTACAGTGTTAGTGCTGGATTTTATAAACAGCCTTGCATTTACTAACACAGACTCTATCTGAAGTGTTTGATAGTAATTCGCGTTTTCCTCCTGTCGAAAAACGTCATAAGAACAATGTTTAGTGGCTCAATGGGTTACAACAGTGTTTTAAAAAGTCTAAACACTTTATTGATATGGTGTACAACCAAGCACATGTGGTCAGAACACAAACGAGTCACAGGTAATGAAGTATTAAGCGTTCTCCCAAAGTAATAAATCTGTTTTAATCCAGGTCTAAGCAAAAGGCTGAGAATCCAGCATGTGTCTGTAGCTCCGCTCACTCTCCGCCTCTTTGCCCTTATTTGGTATGCCGCGTTTGGTGCGATGACGCGCTAACAAAATGGCGACGGTTGGCCGCGCCTACTTGTGGCTTCTTTTGCAGTGTTCAGAAACCTATGGGTGACGTCACGGATACTACGTCCATATCTTTTACAGTCTATGATTAATACCTAAACAGTACAAATGTGTACTTCACAGTACCTCAAGTGTGCAAACGTGTACCTTAAAAGGTACAAAAGTATACCGTCAAGTAGTGTTTCACAACGCTGTTCCTGAAGGCACACCAACAGTACACATTTTCAACCACTTCCTAATCAAAACACACCATAATAACTCATCAGAACATTTAAAGACACTTCAAAACCTGAAATGAACGGGTCAGAATTGATGTGCCTCCAGGAACAGGGTTGGGAAACACTGCCCTAAAGGAACTAGTTTCCCCCTTTATGGTCCAAAAGTGTACCTTTTGAAAAAGTACCACCCCAGTGATGGATCTTGTACCTTGATTTCTGAGTGTATAAACCTAAAACGGTCCTGAAATGAGCAAGAAATGTAGGGCGGTGCATGATTTTGTTCTTTGGGAACCGATTCTGAAAGATGGAAATGAATTGAGATGGACAAACGGACAAATTCAGAGCAGAAACGAGACACGCCCACTGATAGCCCTGCCCTAAAAGACTGATAGCTCCGCCCTAAAGGACTGATCGCTCCACTATAAATGACTGATAGGCCTGCCCTAAAGGACTGATAGCATCACCAGTGCTTTAGGGCGGGGCTATCAGTGCTTCAGGGTGGGGCTATCAGTGCTTCAGGGCAAGGCTATCAGTGCTTTATGTTAGCCCCACCCTAAAGCACTTATAGCTCCACCCTAAATGACTGATAGCCACACCCTAAAGGATTTATATCCCCGCCCTAAATGACTGATAGCCACGCCGTAAAGGACTGATAGCTCCACCCTAAATGTCTGACAGCTCCACCCTAAAGGAACTCCATGTGACCAGGAAGTGAAGAAAGACATTTCGAGAGGGAGGTTATGGTATCTGATTAAAGTTTGACGGTAAATAAATAAGTGCTAAGATATATAATACTACTATACATATAAAAAGAGTCCATTTTGATTTTATGGTGACTTTAACCCTTGTGTGCTGTTGAGGATGTTAATTTGGCCACCGCTTTCTCTGTTTCAGCAATTGCAATGATTTTTGGTGACAAATCTTATTTTGAGAAAATGCTTTGAATTTTTTTAAAACTCAATACACTGGGCAAATTGACTACCCTTTCATTATGTTGGTGGTTGTTTTTGCCCCATTGACTTCTATTATAATGACATTGTTTGATTGCAAAGCCATAACACCAATTAATTACATGTGTAAATACAAAATGTCATTTTGATTCCGATTAATCTCGTCCCGGCACTACACTAAACAGTAAGAAAGACTTCTAAGACTACCAAAACAAAAGTTTCTTACAGTAGGTGACGGTTTAAATAAGCAAAGCTCAACCTAGGCCTGTTATTTACTTTTTGAGACATGAGAAAGTGATGTTTCTCAGCAGGGATCGTGTCCTCTCTCTCCTCTATATTTAAAGCCGTGTGTTTTTTTTTAATTAGGATTCTGTCAGAGACGCCATGTGGGACTAATTACCAGCTCTGAGTGAAGCACAGACAGAAACGGAGAGTCAGTACAGTATCGCTATCAAAACAGATATTTAAGCGGACCATCTCGCTAATAACCTTAAACACTTAAAGTCCAATTGAAATCTAAATGTACAATCTTTATATTGATAGCTCATGTTGTTATTCTTAAGCTGAATAATTAATCCGTACAAGTTACTCCACTGAAAAAAAAATTAAAAGAGTTTGTTTTGGCAAACTTTAAATCAAAGCCGTACCATTGTTGCGTCACAATTAGCATACTATCCATCTTAGGC
Organism: Danio kyathit; assembly: GCA_903798195.1. Classification (NCBI taxonomy): domain Eukaryota; kingdom Metazoa; phylum Chordata; class Actinopteri; order Cypriniformes; family Danionidae; genus Danio; species Danio kyathit. The sequence goes on along the minus strand of LR812523.1, from coordinate 8,193,231 downwards.
CCCGTTTACACTAATGCGTTTTCGTTTTAAAACGTATAAGTTTTGCTACGGTTACACCATCCGTCCACACTACGTCGGAGTTTTCGAGCCCCAAAAACGGAGCGTTTTGAAAACGCTGGAGAGGTCGTTTTCCTTCTGAAACGCTGCTGCTCCATCTCAGTGTGGATGGGGAAAACGGAGACATCTGAAAACGGAGGCGTGGCTGCTGAGATTCGCTACCTGATTGGGGCTTTTGGGTCATTGCGTATCCTTCCCTTATTTGTCAAGCCCCTATCACATGACTATAATGCTACCGGATGACGGCAGACCAGCCTTCACTGTAAACAACAACATTGACACAGAAATGGGAGCGTTGTTTGCACTGTTGTCCGTTTTAGGCGCCATTGTGCAGTTAAACTCTGCCTTTTTTACTACAGCAGCTGCATATATTCGCAAGAGGCAAGCTATTGTTTGAGCACTCGCTAATCGCTCGCGTTCATCGTTCAACCAGCGTTTGTTGACTAACAATCACCAAATGCCGAGCGAGACACATGCTTCCTGTTTATACTTGAACGCGCATGGCCAGAGTGCACTAATAGTCACGTGATATACGTTTTTGGTAGAGAAGTGTGGGCGGAGATATGTTTAGAAACGCTAGATGAAACGCTAGTGTGGACGCGGATCGTTTTTGATCTAAAACGCCGTTTCAAAACGAAAACGCACTAGTGTAAACGGGGCCTTAAATAGTATTCGAATATAGAATTAGTATGTGCTAAATCGTTTTGAAACAAACGAAAGCCTTCTCGTGAGGAGGAATTGCTGAAGTAAATGTGTGCGTAACTTGTAGTCTAAAAGATTCTGAAATGAACCATGAAGCAATAATGAAGCATTGCAGCTGATGACACAGATGTGGAGTCATGATGTGGTTATGTGGAGGAAATGAACAAACAGACGGACAATGAAATGTGAGCCCAAACACGAATAATCCGTCTTGACTTGAACATAAGCAGACAATGACACAGTGCTTCTGACTTATCTCAATAATATGACCAAGACATTACTACTAGACCCTGAGAGGGTGTATATATGAGACTCTTTAAAGTGAACAAGGAGGCATTTACAAGCCATTTCTGCAAAAATGACCATGACAATATTATTAATATTATTAATATTATTATTACATTGTATGTATATGTATGTATATGTATGTATATGTATATGTATATGTATATATATATATATATATATATATATATATATATATATATATATATATATATATATATATATATATATATATATATATATATATATATATATATCATAAATAAATAAAAAAAGCACAAAAACAATAAATGAAAATGTATTAAATATATTACTTAAACTAAACTAAACATAAAAATAGAAAAAAAAAAGTATATTACAAAATAGGTTTAAAATATATTTATGTTGGATTATGTTGGATATGATGTTGGATGCTGGGTTATTTCAACCTAATTCTGGGTGTAATAGGCACTTATACCCAACTCCTGGGTTAATTTTTTTATTTAAATTAATAGGACAAAATTGAACCCAATGTCCCAATTTGGGTTTAAATAACAAAGCATTTTTTAGAGTGTATATTGCCTAATTTCAAAATATTAGGTAAAAGATAACAGTGATTTTAAATTAAATACTAAAGACATGATGATAATAATAAAATCACATTGTATATGACATTAGAAAATAAATTTAAAATAGCATAAACAATAAATGAAAATTAGCAATTTTTTTTTATACAGTATATTAGGTTAAATGAACTAAACATAAAAAACTAAAAATTATTAAGTATATTACAATATGTTTAAAATACAATTCTTTTATTATACATTTTGCATAATTCCATAATATTAAGAAAAAAAACAATAGTGATTTAAGATTAAATACTAAAGACATGATGATGATAGTAATAATAACAATAAAAAAATAAGAAAAATAAATAAAAACTGCGTTGTATATGCTAATATGAAATGTAAAAATAAACAAATGAAACAAAATGTATTAAATATATTAAGTTAAATGAACTAAACATAAAAATAGTAAATAAAACAAAAGATTGATTATATTACAAAAATGTTTAAAATATAATTGTTTTGGATTATACAGTTGAAGTCCTATTTTTTCCTTTTTTAAATATTTCTTTAATGATGTTTAACAAAGCAAGGATTTTTTCACAGCATGTCTGATAATATTTGTTCTTCTGGAGAAAGTCTTATTTGTTTTATTTCGGCAAGAATAAAAGTAGTTTTGAATTTTTTAAAAACCATTTTAAGGTCAAAATTATTAGCCCCTTTAAACTATTTTTTTGATAGTCTACAGAACAAATAGATACAGAAAAAACCATCATTATACAATAACTTGCCTAATTACTCTGACATAGTTAATCTAACCTAGTTACGCCTTTAAATGTCATTTTAAGCTGTATAGAAGTGTCTTGAAAAATATCTAGTCAAATATTATTTACTGTCATCATGGCAAAGATAAAATAAATCAGTTATTAGAAATGAGTTATTAAAACTATTATGTTTAGAAATGTGTTGAAGAAATCTTCTCTCTGTTAAACAGAAATTGGAGGAAAAATAAACAGGGGGGCTAATAAATCTTCAACTGACTTGAAGACTTCAACTGTATATTTTGCATAAAATATTAACTGTAAAAACAAAAGTGATTTAAAATGACAATATAAAGGCGCGATGATGATTATGATGATAATAATAATAATTAGTATTTTTAAAAAAATTGCAATGTATATGCTATTATAAAATAAATAAAAAAAACAATAAATGAAACAATGTATTAAATATATTAAGTTAAATAAACAAAACTTAATAATAGAAAATAAACAGAAAAAGTATACTACAAAATGTTTAAAATATAATTATTTTCATTTATAGATTTTGCATAATTCCAAAATATGAAGTACAAAAACGTAATAGTGATTAAAAACTAAAGAACCAAAACCAAAGAGAAACTGAAAACTAGAAAAAAAACTTAATTTAATAAAATACAATATTATAAAATAAATATAACAGAAACTAAATACAAAAATGATCGCAACAAAATTAGAAAAAAAACTAAAGACTAATTAATAAGCAACTAATTATAAACTAATTAAAAATATTTACAATAAACTATAAACCATATATATTATATACAATAAATAAGAGTACAATACAGTAACATAAAATATTACTAAAATAACACAGTTCTGTTTAGACGGGAAACCAATTTTATAATAAAGTTATTGTTCCAGCTGCCCTCTACAGGTGTATCTGAAATAACACAAGACTACAGGCCTAAATGACCTCATCTAAAACTACTGCAATCAAACTAGGATCCATGTAAACTTAAAAATTATTAAGCATATGCATTTCTATACCCTTCCAATATCCCGATCACATTATGCCCGGCATTTATAATCTAATCCCACAAATGAAAGAAGATTATTGCACATGGCATAAGATATTGCACTTTCAAAAAAAAAAAAAAAGAGAAAGAAAAGCCCACAAACAAGCAAAAATAATCATAAAAGTGCAAGTCTCTACTTAACATTCCTGCATGGATGAATGGATCCGTTCTCACATGAGCTCTTAACCCCCCAATCCGCCCGTATCTCTCTATCTGATGGGCAGAAAGGTGTATTGGGATTCCTCAAATGCTTCAGCTTGTTGAGACTTGTGCTGAACATCTCTGAACGTCAGATTAAGATGGAAAAACAAATTCTGGGCAAAGAAAGCAATTACGGAGTAGCCTATAGTAATTATCCTGACAGCAGGACTTGTCAGCGGAGTGTTAAATTTATCGAATTAGGTGATGGGAGATTTGCATGGTTGTTTTGATGTGTGTTTACTTTAGGATGAGATTTATTTGATTTCTTCCTTTATTTTTAAAGCATTTTAGAGGATGAATGACTAACAGAAATGTAGGTAATTTCTCATAGGGAAAAAACAGCTACTGGAAAAAATACAAAGAAATTTATTTGCTAAAGAAAGCATTTCTAAATATACTCTGCTCAGAGCACGTTAATGTCACAAAAAAACCCACAAGAATCTAGAACAACGTAACATTTCAATATATATATATATATATATATATATATATATATATATATATATATATATATATATATATATATATATATACATACAGGCAGTGCAGAATTATTAGGCAAATGAGTATTTTGACCACATCATCCTCTTTATGCATGTTGTCTTACTCCAAGCTGTATAGGCTCGAAAGCCTACTACCAATTAAGCATATTAGGTGATGTGCATCTCTGTAATGAGAAGGGGTGTGGTCTAATGACATCAACAACCTATATCAGGTGTGCATAATTATTAGGCAACTTCCTTTCCTTTGGCAAAATGGGTCAAAAGAAGGACTTGAAAGGCTTCGAAAAGTCAAAAATAGTGAGATATCTTGCAGAGGGATGCAGCACTCTTAAAATTGCCAAGCTTCTGAAGCGTGATCATCGAACAATCAAGCGTTTCATTCAAAATAGTCAACAGGGTCGCAAGAAGTGTGTGGAAAAACCAACCCAAAAACCAAGGCGCAAAATAACTGCCCATGAACAGAGAAAAGTCAAGCGTGCAGCTGCCAAGATGCCACTTGCCACCAGTTTTGCCATATTTCAGAGCTGCAACATCACTGGAGTGCCCAAAAGCACAAGGTGTGCAATACTCAGAGACATGGCCAAGGTAAGAAAAGACTGAAAAACGACCACCACTGAACAAGACACACAAGCTGAAACGTCAAGACTGGGCCAAGAAATATCTCAAGACTGATTTTTCTAAGGTTTTATGGACTGATGAAATGAGAGTGAGTCTTGATGGGCCCGAGGCTGGATCAGTAAAGGGCAGAGAGCTCCAGTCCCACTCAGACCCCAGCAAGGTGGAGGTGGAGTACTGGTTTGGGCTGGTATCATCAAAGATGAGCTTGTGGGGCCTTTTCCAGTTGAGGATGGAGTCAAGCTCAACTCCCAGTGCTACTGCCAGTTTCTGGAAGACACCTTCAAGCAGTGGTACAGGAAGAAGTCTGCATCCTTCAAGAAAAACATGATTTTCATGCAGGACAATGCTCCATCATACGCGTCCAAGTACTCCACAGCTTGGCTGGCAAGAAAGGGTCTAAAAGAAGAAAAACTAATGACATGGCCTCCTTGTTTACCTGACTGAACCCCATAGAGAACCTGTGGTCCTTCATCAAATGTGAAATTTACAAGGAGGGAAAACAGTACACCTCTCTGAACAGTGTCTGGGAGGCTGTGGTTGCTGCTGCACGCAATGTTGATGGTGAACAGATCAAAACACTGACAGAATCCATGGATGGCAGGCTTTTGAGTGTCCTTGCAAAGAAAGGTGGCTATATTGGTCACTGATTTGTTTTTGTTTTGTTTTTGAATGTCAGAAATGTATATTTGTGAATGTTGAGATGTTATATTGGTTTCACTGGTGAAAATAAATCATTGAAATGGGTATATATATTTGTTTTTTGTTAAGTTGCCTAATAATTCTGCACATTAATAGTCACCTGCACACACAGATATCCTGCTAAAATAGCTAAAACTAAAAACAAACTAAAAACTACTTTCAAAAATATTCAGCTTTGATATTAATGAGTTTTTTGGGTTCATTGAGAACATGGTTGTTGTTCAATAATAAAATTAATCCTCAAAAATACATCTTGCCTAATAATTCTGCACTCCCTGTATATATAAAACATTGCTTGAGAGAAAAAAAATCCTAAGTTTAAGAAAAATTATTTAAAGAGAAAAACATATGCACATAAAATGTACAAATCAAGGTATTAAAGGTATTAATTGTATTGCTCAGTATGCAACCTCAAGCACAAAACTGATGGTTTATCATAACAGCATTTGTGTGAAACAAACTGGACCTGCTTGTTAATTAAAATGTAGAGGATGTGATCTTATCTGCCTTGCAAAGCTGTTGCTATTGATAAACAGAAACTAATCTGTGTTAATCTGTAAACAGTTCACCTCACTACAAAAAAACAGAGGACAAACTACAAGATCACAGCAAACTTTTTACTTGCAATAAATTAGTTAATGAGCGAAGAGTCAGACTGAGTATACAGCTGAAGCCAAATTTTTACCCTCATGTGTAATTTTAAATATTTCACAAACTAACAGAGAAGATTATAGAGAAGATTTTTAAACATAATAGTTTTAATAACTAATTAATAATAACTAATTTCTTTTTATTTTTCCATGATGATAGTATATAATATTTTACTAGTCATTCGGCAATATATTAGTGTACAGCTTAAAATGCCATTTAAAGGCTATAGGGTAACTAGGCATGTTAGGTTAATCAATTGGACAATCACTGGAAAACAGTAGTTGATTCTGTAGCCAATGGGAAACAAATCATTCTTAGGGTCTTATAACATTGATCTTGAAAGTTTTTAGTTTTCAAGTAAAACTTTCTCCAGATGTAAAATATAACAGACATTACTGTGAAGTTTCCTTGCTCTGTTAAATGCCATCACTTGTGAAATATTTGAAACAGACTTAACATTTTAAAGGCTAATAATAATAATAATAATAAGTCTTTAACTGTAGATGTTGTTTTCAAATCTTGCTGCCTTACAATTACAATTACAATACAAAGGTCAAACCTTGTATAACTAAAAATAAAATGAGTTGTAACCTGATTAACTTTTTGCAATAACTTAATGTAAAAACATAGTTGTTATGACTGTCAAATCCTTTTTTTACAGTGAGCACATCAAGGTTTGAGCGTGCACATTTCACCATAGTGTGTGTGTGTGTGTTAAGTGTGGTGTGTTTCACCATTCAAACACTCTTTTGTTTACACATCACAACCAAACGCTCTTTCCCAGAAAAGGAAGCATCTGCAATGTGACTAAGACTCTCCAACAGAAGTTCGCATACTCATTTTAACTTCTCCAGACAGATTCATCTTATTAGGGTTGGTCTAAATTAAAGTAGTTCGACTGCAGACAAGCATTATCCATATATACTTATGTTCTTTCTCCATGTTGAATGTTTTAGGATACAGTAAAACTGATTAAAGCTGTGGTTAAAAGTCCAGATTCCAGAAATCCATTCTGAGATTTTCAAAATGCATAGCTGTTCTCTCTTGAATAATTCGAAGTTTAGTTTTTAACAGAAGATGGCGCTGTCTTAGGCTTAATCACACCGAACTCACTTTTTACAATGACAGGCGCCATCTTTTGAATAGTTTTCTAATAGCCGCGAGCAATTTGCGCGCTGCTTATGCGACCTGCATTTTAATTGTCGGCTGCGCCTCATGTTTTTGCCGTTGAACTTGTGCCAGCAGTTGAAAAAAAAAATAGAAATTTAATTTCATGGTACGATAAAGTTTTTCACGGTAACGATATTCGTAAAATAAAATGTATATATTTAAGAAAAGGACTTGATCTCATTTGATTATTTTGTATTTTATTTTTAACCTTATAATACAGTAAACTAAATGACTTTAGATGATCGATAAATTCCACTGTATGTCAAATTCTATGTGGACAAACCTTATTATTATAAACATTTAAACACTTTAAAGAAAAACCGAACAGTTTTTTCCTTCAAAATTACAAAATACAAATTATTACAATTCTTGTATAAATATTGAAACCAAGTGATCGGCCCCATACTCTGCTTGCATCCATTTCCTTACAAATACCTCTTGAAACTAAAATAATCATTAATAAAGTTAGGAAATAAGTAAGCGAATTACAAGAGTGTTCATAATTAACTGGTTACATTAATCTCACGACATACAGTTGAAGTGAGAATTATTAGCCCTCATTTGATTTTTTTCTTTCTTTTTTAAATATTTCCCAAATGATGTTTAACAGATTCAGGAAATTTTCAAAGTATGTCTGATAATATTTTTTCTTCTGGAGAAAAAGAGAGTAAAAGCAGTTTTAAATTTTTTAAACACCATTTTAAGGTCAAAATTATTAGCCCCTTTTTTTCGATAATCTACAGAACAAACCATCGTTATACAATAACTTGCCTAAATACCCTAACCTGCCTAGTTAACCTAATTAACCTAGTTAAGTCTTTAAATGTCACTTTAAGCTGTTTAGAAGTGTCTTGAAAAATATCTAGTCAAATATTATGTACTGTCATCATGGCAAAAAAAAAAAGAATTTTCATTCTAAACTATTATGTTTAGAAATGTGTTAAAAAAAATCTTCTTTCCGTTAAAAAGAAATTGTGAAAAAAAAATAAACAGGAGGGCTAATAATTCAGGGGGGCTAATAATTCTGACTTCAACTGTAAATCGAACTCACATGACACATCCAAATGCACAAGTGTCCTTCCTCATTTGAGTGTACCTTTAAATAAAGCCTAGACTGCCACCTGTCATATCATATATATGAAATGCTCAAACATCTAATTTTCTTTTACAAAATATAAAACAATATAAAATAGAGCTGCATCAATATCGCAATGTGCGAATCTGCAATAGTCACATCGCAGGATCTGCAGCATCGAGTTGGGTTTATAAAAACCAGGAATCACAATTCAGAAAGAGATTTGTTGTCGGTGCAATAGCCTAGTGGTTAGACACATGGTGCAGTAGCACTTCAGGGCGTCCTGAGTTCGAATCCCGAACATTTCCCAACCCTACCCCCTCACGCTCACTCTCACTCTCTCTCTCTCTCTCTCTCCCCCCAACTTCGCTTCCTGTCTCATTACTGTCCTATCTTATAAAGGCAAAAATGCCAAAAAGAAATCTTTAAAAAAAAAAAAAAAGAAAGTGATTTGTAGAGTCATCGCAAAGTTTAATCCTAAATGAGTGAAAGATTTTTATTTGGATGCGTTTTTAAGACCTGCGACCAAGATATCAAGCAAACGTAAACCACGAAATTTCAAAGTTTTTAGATTTAACAAAGATGAATTGTATTTATTTATTAATACGATGAAGACAATGTGACAAAGACTGTGTTATTTTACATTTGATTCATATTGAATTTCTGCTAGACTCCACAGAAAACCATCAAACAATTTTTATCTATGTTATATTGTACTTGGAATTTGTTTGTTTGTAGATGTATGAATCTTTTGTAAAATTATATTTATATCGCAATGTATAAATCACAGAAAAACTAAATATCGCAATGTCAGCTTTTTCCAATATCGTGCGGCCATAATATAAAGTAAGGAACAACTTGTGAGTAAATGAGGAACTTTTATTTCTGTTTCATTTCTGATTCGTTGAACTCTCAAAGGTTTAAGATCATCAGACCACACTGTTGGATTTCAATGCATGCAACAAGCACAATGTTTTAAGCATTAAAGCATTCATGCACCATGCAACCTAACCACAATTTCACACATATATTCATTACAACAGAATTGTGCAGCTTGGACCTACAGACATAAGCAGAGGTATTAGGTCAGCGTCTGAGCTGGTTTTGGTCAGACATAAAAGAAAAGGTTTAATTACACACAATTCTTTTTGATTTTAACCAGACCGTTTAGCTAAATGTCATCTTGCGCATTACAACTGAAGACCAGGTTAAACATTCCTGGTCTTGATCATGCAGACTATTATCATCATCATCATCATCATCATCATCATCATCATGATGCTTGGACTAAAACCACCTGAAAGCTCACCATTTAACCCCTGTGAGTGCATGATTATAAATCTACTGCACAAGAACAGAAAGTACTCTAGATTTACTGGCAAATACACTAAAAATGCTGGGTTGTTGTAACAATGTTGAGTCAAATATGCACAAACCCAACAGATGTGATAAAAATTTGAATTTATTCATTCATTCATTTAGTCTTAGTTCCGTTATTAATCTGGGGTCACCACAGTGGAATGAACCGCCAACTTATCCAGCATATGTTTTACACAGCGGATGCCCTTCCAGCCGCAACTCAGTACTGGGAAAAACCCATACACAATCACACTCATACACTAATGTTCATGAACTAACATCTTTGTGTCTGCTTTCTGCAGAGAGATCATGCCAGTCCACATTGAAATAGTGACTACATGCAAGTCTTCAAGCAGTATTGCATGTAAAGTTTTTGGAACTAACACCTTCCGTCAAGTGTGGACTCATATTTTTCAACCAGAGCAAGGACCTGTTTATACTAGTACGTTTTAGTTTTAAAACGGCGTTTTAAAATGAAAACGATCTGCGTCCACACTAGCGTTTCACCCAGCGTTTCTGAACAGCTCTCTGTCTACATTAAAACGGTGAAAACGCACATCACGTGACCACACACACACACTCTCAGGCATGCACTGCAGCGTGCTTTAAGCACACACCCACATGAGAGCTGTGCACGTCGGACTGTTCATCACGGATCTCCCGCTGGATCTAATGTCACTATATTTGTTAAATGTGATATTTAATTCATCTTGTTGTCTATATCTAACTACATATTCCCCGACTTTGGTCTTTTGAATCTATTACTTGTTAGGTAACGTGTTTTGGCTGAGCGCAAAGATAAGTTAGGTTAATATCTTAATTAATGTAACCGCGGACACCGATTCTGCACATCTGACTGATTGCTTGCCTTTATTTTCTCTATTGTATAAACTTATTGCACGTTATAGTTTTATAATGGCCATTATTGATCATTAAAACGGATATTCAGTGAAAGAGAGGGTATGTTTCGTATTTTCAATGAAAATGAAAGGAGGCAGTAATTTTATAGGCAACGTTTTGTTATAGATATGCAAGAAGATGACGATCATATCATGCAGCTTTGACGCCTCAACATTTTTGATGTCTGTTAAGTTGGTAATATCAAAATGAATAGTTGAGGCAGTTCCTCACATCATGTTTTCATTTTATTGTTAAGATAGTGAAACAGCATAGCCAGGGTGATGTGAATGACTTTATAAAAGTACACACTCTGGAGTTTGTTTTCCATATCAAACTTGCGAAGTCTGAACTTACACGGAGAGGATGTAAGACTGAATTGTGTGTAGGCTACTTAATATTGAGGGAAAAGCCCCAATCAGACAGGCGAATGTCTGCAGCCACGCCTCCGTTTTAAGATGTCTCCCTTTCCCCCCCATCCACACTGAGACGGAGCAGCAGCATTTTAAAATGAAAACGGCCTCTCCAGCGTTTCCAAAACGCTCCGTTTTCGGGGCTCAAAAACTCCGGCGTAGTGTGGACGGATGGCGCAACCGTAGCAAAACTTAAGCGTTTTAAAACTAAAACGTATTAGTGTAAACGGGGCCCAAGTGGACCTGATTGATGTTTATGACATCATTGATTATCCCTAATTTATATATGGACACATTTTATTTCCAACATCAACACATCTTTGTGAGTACAGTGGTCAAGTTATTTTATCAGCTTAAACTTTTTTAACACCCTGCCTGCATGTAGAAACTATTTCTTTAAAATCTAACAATGATAGTTTTGTGCCTTGATTAGACAGTTTATTAGTTCATTTAGCGATTTCAATAACTTCAATAACGTAAACAACTGTAATCACTTTTGTGTTTTACCGTATTTTTTACGATAAAGTTCTAGCAACCACAGCTGCCGGGATTTTTCCGTAAAACTGAACTTTATGATACAATACTATTATATTTCATACAGTTGTTTTATGTTTATTACGGAAAAAGAATGTAGCTAGGTTTACAGTATATTTATAATTCACAGTAGTTTACTGTAAAGGAATTTACATTTACAACTATTTAAAAATAAATTACTATAAACACTTTTACGCTACATCTGTTTATTTAACAGAAATGTACTGTAAACGAACAGTAGAAAGTATTCTGTAAAGTGTTGCACGTTGTAACCTTATATTTTATAGTGAGCTTCTGGCAACCACAGCTGCCGGTATTTTACCGTATATTTCACCCGTTATTTTTTTTACAGTGTACAGCCAATTTAGCTTACCGAATTTACCTATAGTGCATGTGTTTGCACTGTGGGGGAAAACGGAGCTCTCGAAGGAAACCCACACCAACACAGGGAGAACATGCAAACTCCACACAGAAATGCCAACTGACCCAGCCGAGGCTCGAAACAGCAACCTTCTTGCTGTGAGGCGATTGTGCTACCCACTGTGCCACCCCTAATTAGAATTTATATTTAGTTGAAAAAATTTTACACTTTAGTGTACTGTGTATATACCATATAATGTAATGGTATGTTTTTGAAAGAGGCCTCTTATGCTCATTAAAACCTAAATTTAATGGATTTCAATTGCTGAAATATTTTGACATATTATTACTAATAAAAATGTCTGTGGTGTAATATCATCTGTTTTAAGATTTCATTTATACATGTGACTCAAAGCTGAATTTAGGGCATCCTTATGCCGTGTTCACAACAGACACGGCATGCACAAATAAATCACATTATTCGCAGGTAAATAGACGCGTTAACATTTTGAGTTTACTCACTTCAGCTTCATTCGCGCGTCTAATTCACTTAACAATAGACGTGGATTCGTGTCATGGGCGGGGCTTCTATTTGCCCGGTGACTCTAGCTTCGTTGCTAAATGGCTAACATGGATTTTACTGAGAGCGTAGCTGTGCTTTATGTGCTTTAGGAGGGCTGAAAAAGCATAGGATTCGTTCAGCGTCATGTCTGAGTCCACTAGATCCTAATTGATGGAAGCTTTTAGCGTTGCTTCTGACTGAGCTGAGCCCAGTTTGATGAGCTGTTGTCTGATGTCGGCAGGAGGATTTCCCCTTGGGACACCAACTACAGGCGCTGTGTCATAATCACGCCCCTACAAGAGCAAGCTCCTGATTGGTTAACGCGAAGCGAATGTCCGATAAATTTCAGATGTTCCAACTCGAGCGAATTGAACGATCTGCACGTTAATCGCTTCAAACATGCAAAACGCTCAATTCACGCCGCTTCATTCGCGCGAATGGCACCACAGGATGTCTAATTGTGTCTTGACTTAACATGTAAATCACTCGCACTTGACGCTTCATCCGCATCTGGTGTGAACACACCATTACTCTTGTTTTAAGTGTCACAAGATCTTCCAGAAATTGTTCCATTATTATGATTTGCTGCTCAAGAAACATTTATCATTATTTTAGTGTTATAATGGCCAGAAATCTGAATGCATGAACATCAACTAATTTAAGCTTTGTAATAATAGTATTATTACATAATACTTTAAGAAATTTCTGTGGTGTATTATTTACTATTTCTCCGCAAAATTACAACTGAAAAATTCCTCACACAGATTTTGCTCATTATTTAATATGGTCACATTGCTTTGTATTATGCTATTGACAAGAAAATGGGCATCGATTGCTTGCAAAGTAACGGAACCTTAATATGCATCTATGTCTGTCACAATATATATTTCTGTTGTACGATATATTGCACCAAAATATATTGCGATAAACGACATTATTGTGATTTTAAGACCATTATTTATTATATAATGCTAGAATGACAATATAATATCACCATAATGCAAGTACACTCCTCCAAACAACACATCATATTTTATTCTTAAAAATATTTCATTTCATTTTATCATTTTAATAGAGTCATTGGAATCAGAATGTGAAAACGCATATCCTCAATAAATAATAATAAATGTTAACCCAAAAGCACAAGGTAAAAAGTAACAAAGGCTGCGATATCTACTACCAGATCTATTTTCAGTTGTCAGACACCCACATGAGAATATACTATAGTAATTTATAGTAAACACTACAGTGTTTTTAACCACACTGACACCTCCAATGGAGATAGAGATATTGCACAATCACCTAAAATGTTGCTAGAATTGGTTTTATTGTATGGGCAATATATATTGATTCACCAAAAATGATTGAGGTCATGTCCATGTGTTGTGTGATAAGTCTATATAAGCAATTCCAGCGTTATGGATGTGACGTGCAGTAAAATCTCAAAACGTAAATTGACAGATGCAGTATATGTTAACATCATATTAAAACATCTGTTTATATTTTCCAAAACAACTGACCACAGAGTTGTGGAAGTAGAAAAATAGCAATCTGTAAACATTTTTGATATTTTAAATGAGGAAAATAAACATGCGACGAAAAAAGTCTGCGAGTTTACAGTATACAACATCCTTTGTAGAAATGCTGTCAATTAAACTGCACAACCCAAAAGAAACTATGCTAATCAACAGGATAAGAGTCGGCTCACTATAGAACAAACATGATTACATTTATTTGATTTTGCATTTGTACATTTATAAGGAAAAAGCTTCGTTATGGATGTGGCATGTCTCTGTTATGGATGTGACGGATGTGAAATTGCCACTTGTGTGACTTTTGCAAATCAAATATAATTGTTTGAAAACACTGACAGAGAAAATTGAGTATTTTTAAAGCACTGTAAAATACAAGCCTACATCAAAACGCAAAAATGTTTTCGCTCTTTTGGTAAAAACTTAATTTTTTTTCATGGCAAGGTTGACATTTGCACGAAATCGCTCATATATTGATTATTGTGACAGGCCTATATGCATCCATGTCTACCTTTATTTTACATTATTAAACAATGACTATTAATAATCAGTCTGTATACGTTTCATCACACTCTCATCACTGTGATAATACACTGCTTGTGTTTGTCTAAATCTGTCTGTTTATGTTTTCATGCAGTTGCCTGGTGATCATAAACACACAAATGAACAGCAGAACGCAAAGCTCTCTTTCTGCTCACACACACAAACATTTATTCCTGCTGCTTGTTCAAACTACTAAAAATGAGCTGAATCCACACAATTCTTGAGTTTTTTGGTAGCAAAACACAAAAAGAGAGTTTCTAAAAGGGCCATGAAACCCCCGTCTCAGCAGGGTGTTTTTTAACACCTTTAGTTTGGAAAAGGTCAGGAAAGTGGGCGTGTCCAGCTCAGTTTAGGTGGGAGTGTCGGGGGAGGGAAAGAGGGAAGGATTTGCAAATATGGGAGTTTCCGTTTGGGCACGCAGACGCAGGGGAGAAAGAGAGTGACTGTTTACATGGACATCAGTAATCGAATTACTTGTCAAATTATTAATTTGTCGCCTTTAACTGCAGTTTGGCACTTTCACTTTATATTCAGGAACATTTCCTGCATGTCGCCCGTGACAAACGAGATATTGAAAGCGAGGAACTGCTGGAAGAGTTTTAATGCAATGTTTGATACCGCACGGCGAATGGGAGAAAAAAAAATCCTCCGCATTTCTCGGTAACTTAGATGACCCAGTAGGTAGCGTCAGAAAGCCGTGTGTATGTATACTATCCTGTCACAAAATGCGGCGAAAATCTTACACGACGGGAATAATTTGATTAAGATGTTTACATGTTTACATTCGGAGAGCAGCATTTACAGCGGATCTTTAAGTCTATAATATTGTACTATAATATTGCAGTGATATTAACATACTGTAAACTCGGTCACTAAATCGTTTTGACTATAGTATGTCTTTAAAAACTGAAAGAGCACTGCTGACGATACGAACTAACTTTGCCATCTGAATGAACAAAGAACTGATCGCACACTTACCAAATCTGTAGAGACAGGATAGTCACTCTGGAACTGTGTCTTTTTTTAAAATTGAGACGAGCAGCAACTCCGGATTTCAGCATTTCCAGATGCAAAAAGCTCTCGGGTAAAAATGTTCCTTACAAACGCATTCTGTCGCGTGTGCTGTAATCCACATGAGTCCAGCAGCTCTCTCATAGCGGGAAAATGCAAACAAAACCTTCGTTGCAGCACAATAATACACGCAGCACATTAATAAATGCAACACTGACGACCCATGTCTCCAAATTCTTGTTCTTTCACTTGTTTTGGCAACACAACGTGGCGTCTCTCTCTGTCGTCTGAACACTGTAACAGGTAAACAGTCTTCGAAGCTATCATGCATATTAATGAAGTTGCACATCTTACACAACAGAGCGCGCTGATTGGTTTGAACAAAGTCTTTCTCATGAATTAATGTCGCACACTCAGAGACGTCACGATGTACTCGTCGATACAGACATCCAGTCTCCACGCTGGAATACACACAAGTATCTAATCGCCTTGACGGAGCTTCAAAAATTTGTTTCAAACCGGAAGAACGAACTTGCTCAAAATAACGCAAAAACAACCAATTTTCACTTTTTAGTGCAATATATGTGTGTCCTAATAGTGTTTATAGCAGCGTGGGACACATATATGACTGTCCACAGCTCAACAATTAAGTTTAATTCATTTACATTTGTAAAAACAATTAAGGTAACTTAATAGAATTTGTGTTGGGACAACATGACGGAATTGTGAGTTTTTTTTTTTTTACAGCACATAAAATTATTTCAGACTAAAATGTAAGAGTTTTAGGTACAGGGCTAGAAATTGTGACCATTTTGGTTGCATATGCGCCCGAAATGTAATCTTTGCGACCTCATAATATATTTGGGAGCATTTGTGCGACTGCATTTAATTGTTGTAGTTTTGATTTTGTCTAAAAACGTGCTAAATCGCTCCTGCCACGTAGATCTTATACTGGTTCATATTAGCTGCCAATCACTCAATGCTTTCTGCTGTCAGATGACAGGGAGCTTTTATGACCACAGGAAATTCAAACGGCTGAAGTCTGAGGAAGACGCAATGAAAAGTACACAGGTTTGCAAACCTCACCTAAAGTTACAAATAATGATAGCGATCATGTGGTGAATGTTGATCTGCCAGTCGAGAGTGTGTTATTGGAATGAGTGCTGAAAGTCTTGTCGTGGATCAGCTGTTTAATGGCCCGAACCTCGATGCGTTGCATTCACTGCACGTAGGGCTGGACGATATGGCAAAAATTTATATCACGATATATTTTTTTATTTTGGTCGATACGATATAATTCCGATATCGATATGGACAATATTAAAAAGAAAGGAAAAACTCCCAAGAACGCACACAATGGATGTCAGTACCTACAAATGTCTGCAAAGTGAATTTGCAAAGTTGATAATACCTCCAGACTCTTATAACTTTTTTTTTTTTAAATAAAAACAGTACAAAAAAATTTGTTCATTTTTTATTTGTGTTTAGCCTATACAAACAAGAAATGTGAAATAAACTATCAAATAAATAAAGCTCAAAAATTCATAAAAAATATGCAAAATAGTTTTTTAGAAAAATAAGTTTTGTAGTATAACCAGCAGGACAGCAGTGATGTGTGAACTGAATTTGGTGAGAGTACAGTAATCTACAGTACAGTTATTGAATATTTTTCATAATAAAAATTCATAAAAAATATGCAAAATAGTTTTTTAGAAAAATAAGTGTTGTAGTCTTACCAGCAGGACAGCAGTGACGTGTGATCTGAGTTTGATGGCAGTATAATGAGTTAGAGGGAAGTTATTGACAGCTTTTGTAGTATTGTTTTTTGCGTTTTGCTCTTTGTAGACGGTCCCTAAGGATCGGTCTCTTTGCCGCCTGCGCATAGAGATCAATATATCGCGTCCAGCGCGTAGGAAAGCTCATTTTTAGGAAAATAAGGTTGTATGTGGTTGTATACATTGCGACAGTTGAAAAAATGTGCTATTTGTGTAGGAACAATGTTTCGGTCATGAGTTATTGATCCGGAAAATACGAATCTGCGAATCTGTTGCTAACTTTACTGAACTGAACCACTTCTACACCACTGCATTAGTCTTTCCTTTCTTATCAACTATTTCGTCTGCATTCTTACTTGTGGAAGCTTGTTCATTCGCATCTGTATTCAGAGCACTCATTTTGTAGCTAAAACTTTCTGCGGCGCAGCTTAACCACCTGCTGTGCTGAGCGCTGGCAGCGTGTCTGTGTTGTTCGTCATCACGTAAGTGAGATCAGATCACGCTCTTTCTGACGGCTGAGCACTGAACGTCATTCAGTGACAAGTGATACATGTATAAGATCTTATATAAATAATAATATATATATTTATATATATGCAAATTTATATCGAAATATCGGAAATGGGTTCAAAAATCATATCATCGTTATTGAAAAAAATTCTATCGCGATATATATTGATATCGAATTATTGTCCAGCCCTAACTGCACGTTCACCGTAAATAACCATTAAATGTAAAATCTAACACTGTACACATCATCGCCAAAGAAGCTCGACTTTACTAAGTTTAAACTGAAACTGCGGCTCATAAATGATAACTGTACAGGTGGGCCTCGCGAAAATCCTCTTCTGCCCTGCTCATATATTGGGTCGGCTGACTCTGCCTGCTTTTTTCCACAAACACATAACGAGACTAAGCATTTATAATGTGCAGTTTTCCTGAGCGTGCACATGTACACATTGACATGCATATAAAAAGAATAGTGCAAAAATTTCTTACTGCAAACTTTACTTTTGTTTGATGCAAACCATAGATTTATTTCTCATAATGTAACAGTAGGACTTTTTTAGCACATAACTCACATTCAAGCACATTCAAGGCGGCATGATAATAAGAAATGTAATTTATTGTTAGTATTATTATCATCAACATCATCAATAGTTTTTTAATTATTGGACATTGATTTTGGAATTATTGCACAAATATCATTAAGTCATCACACAGCATTAGTTAGCTGTTTCTGATTTTGGTTAGTCCTGATTGATGTTGCTTTAAAAACAGTACATTTGTTATTATACAATTTGCAGTGGTGCTCATATCTTTTGTGCGTGCTCCTAAATTTTTGAAGATGAGAGCACCGGTGCTACCAAGTTAAAAAGGTTCATTTCGAGCCCTGAGGAGTAAATAGCTGTGTAATGTGCAGCCTAGATAGTAGAGCTGCACAATTAATCGTAAAAAGATTGCGATCTCGATTCGACCCCCTAGACGATCTTAATCCAGCATTTATACGATTCTGCCAATCATATTTTCAAGTTCAGGAGAGAAGCAAAGGCGGCCTCATGAGTCTTCACATTGTTTTACATACAATGTTCAGCAACGTGGACACCTCCAAATGGTGTTGAAAGACTCACATACTGTATTTATAAGGTATAATTCACCCAAAAATGTCATTTCTGTCTTCATGTAATGATGCATTAATGGCGTGAGCTGACCGTGTCGTGAGCTGTTACCACAGAGAGGGCGGGCGCGCACCTGTGAATGATGTCCACTTTAGCGAACAGAACTTGAATAGGCTGTGAATAACAAGTAATAAAGTAAATAACATTCAGTTTGTGGCACAGAGCGATCGTTTAGGAGCCTTGCGGGAAGTATGAACCACACTTAGCAGTGAAAATGAAACTGAAGCAGGCATCATTTAAATAATCATATCGCATTTTAGAGCTATTATTACGACAAGCATTTAATGTTTTTCTTTCATAGCGAACACTGACTGTTGTGCATGAGAATAAATGTTTAACAGTGTCAGTATACCTACTCTAGCCCAGGGGTGCTCAACCCTGTTCCTGGCGATCGACCTTCCAGCTGATTTCAGCTCCAACCCTGATCAATCACACCTGAACCAATTATTTAGAACGTGAGGGGCAATTGATAATTACAGGCAGGTGTGTTTGATAAGGGCTGCAACTGAAAACTGCAGGAAGGTCGATCGCCAGGAATAGGGTTGAGCACCCCTGCTCTAGCCTATATGATGTTGAGTATAATGCAAGAGGAAATCTGATAATGACAAATGTCTGATTTTACCAGTAGAAAAAAATGGTCTAACAATGTTGTCAATGACAGATTGCAAGCATATGTCTCAAACACAATAATTCAACATCAGAATTATGAATAGTTGTATTCTGAAATAAAAATAATAATAGCCTACTCATATGAACCTTTATTTTACATCTACAGAATCGTAATGTTTATTTTAAGCAAAAAAACAAAAAAAAACCCAATCGCGATTCTTATTTTAGCCAAAATCATGCAGCTCTACTAGATAGCTTATAATGCACATTCATTGCCATTCGAAAGTTTAGGATATTTTATTATTTTTTAATAAGAACAATAAATGTATCAAAAGATATGACAGCAAATACTGTATATTTATGCTGTTTCTATGTTCCTAAAAATTATATTTCTGATAAATACTGTTATTTAGACTTTTGAAACTGTGCTTTTTGAAGGGTTTTTAACATTGAAACTAGGGCTGCACGATATTGGAGAAAAAATACATGGCAATATTTTGCTTTTCTGCAATTTATATTGTAATATAGGGCTGGGCAATATTG
Source organism: Danio kyathit (assembly GCA_903798195.1). Lineage (NCBI taxonomy): Eukaryota > Metazoa > Chordata > Actinopteri > Cypriniformes > Danionidae > Danio > Danio kyathit. Next base: position 8,173,071 of record LR812523.1, on the reverse strand, counting down.
CAAAAAAACAATTATCAAGATATCATGTTTCATATCATTTGATATCGATAATTATTGAATATTTTTAACAGTCCATTTAGGAATATTAGGATTTTTTATTGAACCACTTTATTTTAATTGACCAACATTACTAAGGCAAATAGTTTTAACAGTCAAAAACAAAAAAATATTTTAACAAAATATGTGCTCTCTTTATAATAAAATAAACAAGTGTTAAAGAGACTCTTAAACTTGATAAATAAAATGTTACAAAGTGTGTGCAGTGGTAAAGCGTAAATACTGAACAATCAAAGCAAACTTAAAAGGTGTGAATAATAATGGTACAGTAAACCTCAAACTCTGTCAACAACACAAATTATGAGAATCAAATCTGAGCTTTCAAGTAAAGGAGCCAACCATCATTATTTAAATACATACTGCAACATTAGAAATTGTGAAGTTCAATGACTATATTACCCCGTATGCTAAAAACTCTTTCAGATCCCAGTGGCTGGGATGCACAAGAAAAGAAACCAAAAAGCCACTCTGGGGACAACCTTGCATCCTTTTTTTATTTACAATCTCCTCACTGCTGCTATACGGCACTCAATTTTACATGCGTTGTTATTATGACATAAAATGACGAGCCCGTGGATTCCTTCACCATGTACAATGGACTTTGCGCTCATGCTCCCCTAGCATCTCTCGTTACTAGGTGACCATGAACCATTTTCTCAGAGGATGACAAACGGACGAATCATTTCTGCAGCTCCGATGTAAGTTAATAGAGAAAAGTAAAAAGCACTGCAGTGCTTGTCTGAGGTAATTAGTCTGCCGTTAATGAAATGTGTATATTCTATACAAAGTGTGGAGCAGATTGGTTAGTTCTTTACTTACATAAATCGCGGTGCGCTCGGGGCGTTCGGAAAAGTTTATATGCTTTTCAACTAGGTGCGGGTGGAAAATGCACATGGTTCACGTGCGCGCTGCTTGCACAACATGTGCGCGTCGCTCCCATATGTGCATCGTGCAAGTCGCGCGCCTCCATTGCAAATGACAAACTGACACCCTAAGCTTTTTGGCATTGCTTTCAAGGCGCACACTCAGCAGCCACATGTTAACTAAACTATAGCCTTTAAACTGAAACTTCATTCCAAATCTTTTTTTTTTTTTTTTTTTTTTTTTTTTTTTTAAATCGATATTGACAATGGTGTTCGGTCAATAAATATCGATTTTATCACCCAGCCCTATTGCAATATGAAATCTATTTCACCAGATTGTAGTGATTTTGTAGTATAGTGCAACTGCATAAACTTTAATAAACTAGATAAATACAGAATCAATTAATACAAAAAAAACAAAAACTAAACTTTGCAATTATTTACATGCATTTCAAATTGAGGGACCTGGGGCCTCATGTACGAAGACTTGCGATGAATTAATACTAAAACATTGCATACGGACAATGCTGTAAATGTGCGTGCGCAGTAAAAAATTCAGATGTATGAAACACTGCGTACGCGGAATCCCACGCATATTCTCTTTGTACATCCGAAATAACACATGTGCATGAGCACAAAACCCCTCCCTGCCTCCTCCCCCTAATAAATAAGGTAATGACTCCACTTTGGCAAAACCAAACAAAAAAGCAATGGCTAAAGCAAGCAAGAAGAGACACTTCACAGAATGTGAACTGGAGGTGCTCCTATCAGAGGTAGAGCGGAGAAAAAATGTGTTATTTGCAAGTTTGACCTCCCGAATTAATAACAAAAGAAAAAAGAGTGGGAGAGCTAGCTGATGTGGTTAACGCAGTGGGGTCTAAACATCGCACTGTGAGTAAATTAAAAAAAGAAAAGGTCCGATGTAAAGGTGCAGGTTAAGAGGAGAACAGCAGCGCATCGTCAAAGTGTGAACCGAAGAGGCGGAGGAACAGGAGATGCTGAACTAACACCCTTTGAGGAGAGAGTTGCCTCAATTGTGGGCGACACTTTACTGTCTGGAGTAGTATTCCTATCTGTGGGAGACACAGATGTATGAGGAACACTTTGTTAGGGTGGTATAGCAGCACCCCTCCGCTCTCAAGGCAGCACCACCGGCATTTCAGCTGCCCAATCGCCCGCTCTACAACTGACCAAGTGTGAGAATAGGCACCATTGTATCTGCGCTCTTGGTCAGCTTGTGGGTTGTTAACAGCCACGTCTTTAATGGATAACTGCAGTTTCCTGATATGCAGTTAAATAATTATGCTCAATAAAAAAAATTAAATAAAAAAAACTTAGCTGGAAAAATATCTTTAAATACATCACTCACCAAGAATTAATTGTATCAATTATAAATTAATAGCAATGTTCTTCACATGTGTTGGTGCGATACTTTGTAGAGTGCAATTTAACATAATTACCTCTAGGAGTCTCCAATGGAAATAAAACAAACACACAGAAAAAATACACGTTGACGTGGACCAACGCACATTCTCACGTTAATTTCATCGTTAGTAAATCCAAGCGTGAGCGTCAAACCTGGCGTATGCAAAGTTTGTGCGTACGCAGCGTTGATACATGAGGCCCCTGGTCTCCTAAAATCCCTACTTTACATTGTGCATCCTGCGATGTGACTATATTGTGGAATGTATAGATAAATATTAGCTTAACAGCAAATTATATAAATATAGAATGATTTGTAAATAAATATTCCCCTTTGCATCTCAGCAATAACACTTAATATTTTCCTGCATAATTCATATCTTTGTGAGTATTAAAAAACATTAATAAATTGAGCTGTAAATACCTGAACAGTAATGTAATTTACCATGCAAAGAATCAGAATGCTTTAATTTTTACACACACACACAAAAAAAAAAAAAAACAGATCTCGAGACATAATACACCGTTACTGAAAAGATGCTGACATACAGGTTTTTTAGGTTCATGCAAGCTTTGTGTCCCACAATGCAGGCTTATGGTTACAGGAGAAAGAGCTGGCAAAAAAAGAAAAAGAAAGGCTCACACCTGCGATCTCAATGTCTTGCATTGCTCTATGCTCCACTGCCAAGAATAAAGGGACTACTGTTTGTGTGCCATTTAGAACATGGTTCATGCAGGTATGATGAGATGTGGTGAAAGTGCATTGAAAGTCAACATGGGCAAATGTCATTTTATTTTCATGCACACTCTTAGCCTTATTGAATATTTTTGTTTAATTATTGTGCAGAGACCTACTAAATATAGCTTTGGACTCACATAGATAAGTTTATTTGCGTATATTGCATATACACAATATAACAAAATAAAAACATTATCACAATATGCAGGGCTCGAAATTGCGATCGTTTTGGTCGCATATGCACCCAAAATTTTATCTATGCGACCTCAAAATAAATTTGGGAGCATTTGTGCGAGTGCATAAAATTGTTGTCGTGCGATCAGTTTTCACAGCAAAGCGTTCACCACATGCGCGGATTTAGGAGGCATTCATGCATTATGCATCTTTGCACGTAAAACACCAAAAGCAGCAGTCTGGAATGGTTTAAAACAGTTGACATGTCAACTTGCTGCAGTAAACAAAGCCTGCAATGCTTGTCCCGCCTTCATACTCTTCTTATTGGCCCACTGCGATATAACAGAACGCGAATGGATTGGTTAATATCAGCTGTCAATCACTCAGTTCCGATGACAGGGAGCTACAGCCGCGAAACTGTAAAGGTCTGGATACGAGAGAATGAAAACAACACTGACAGATTTAGTTTTAGAAACCACCTAAAGTTACTAATAATGGCACATCTGATTAGTGATCATGTGCTGAATGTCAATCCAGCATTTACACTTTTCGAAGAGTGGATAAAAGACTTCCAGTGGTTAAAGTCCGCTATGAAATGACTAAAGCATTCACCGTAAAGCCGGTGGGACGGAGTTTTCAGGTAACAGTGTTTGCCACTGAATCTACACATTTTAAGCACGAGATGTTCTAATGTTATTTAATCCTTCATTTAATCGTCACGATGCTGTCAGTTGTGCAACTGACACCGCGTTCACCATCGCTAAAGAGCATGCATTCACTGAGATGAAACTAATATTGCAGCTCACGAAAACACCGTTATTGCTATTAAGATGATGTATGCAAATAATAAGTTATACGTCAATATCATCTGTGCAATATCAGACACCACCCGTGAGAACAGCAAAGTTATTATCGTTAACTCTGTTCATCTCATTCATGTCAAGAAGTGCGTGTAGGGCCGGTGTGCGCATGCAGATTTTTGTTTGTTAGTTTTGATTAAAGTTGATTTCAAATGCAATAAATCTGTTCATATAAAACGTGTAGTAACGGTGCTCATAGTTTTTGGTGGGTACGACTAAATTTTGTCTGGTGCGCCTACATTTTTTAAGTTAGGAGCACCGGTGCTACCAAGCAAAATTTCGAGCCCCAATATGGCTTAGTGCAACTGTCAAATATGCAATGCAATTAAAAAATAATTATAATAATTAAATTTGAATGAAGAGATATTTTTACTTGCCAGGAACCTTTAAATATAAAACCTTAATATGCTAACTTTTGTAAATGAAGGAAGTATTATTCGAATATGTGCCCAGGTCTTCAATGTTGAGAACCGAGAAATTTGTACCCTGGACTACGTTTTCACAAATTCAATAAAGAGCGCATGTACATTTTTGACAATCTCAAATCTGTTACTGGTGCACGTTGTCTCATACGTGGCGTATCTCATAAATCCATTACCAGAGGACAACGTGTACATTTCTGGCCGTCTATTGGCTCGTTTCCACTGAGTGGTACGGTAAGGCTTTTAAGGCTGTTTCCACTGTCAAAAGGTACCAAAAAGCGAATCGTACCGTACCTCTTTTTGGGTACCCTTTGCAAAGGGTACCTAGCACGACAAAAAGGCACCAAAAGGCGGAGCAAGATGAACAGCTGAAAGCTATTGGTTTACAGAGAAACATCACTAGCGCGTACACAAGCCAGAAGAATGAAAACAAAGGAACTGCCATTTTTAAATACACAGCCGAGAGATTACACCGTAATAATATATGGATATAATAACGAGCCATGGTCGACCGGAGCTCAAACAAACCTTGTCTCGCCAAGGTTTTCTGTAATCGGTAAGATTTCATGGACTGCACGGGTCTGTATAGGTACAGTTATATTGCATTTATAATTGTAATTTCTAATTGCAGACGTTACAGTAGGCTATTTCGCACTATCATTAATCTGCAGTTATAATCAAATCATGTTCATAGAAAGGTTAGTAATAAACATTTTTTTTTTTTATAGACAATTTATACAAACTGGAGCCCATCTTTTTTTAAAAGGAGACGAGCGGTAAATCTGGATTTCATTATTTCCAGATGCGAATAGATCTCGGGTAAAAATGTTCCTCACAAACGCATTTCTGTCACGTGCACTGTATTCCACACGATAGTCCAGCTGCGCTCTCATAACGGGAAATGAAAACAAAACCTTCGTTGCAGCACAATAATAAATGCAACACTGACGACCCGTGTCTCCAAATTCTTCTTCTTTCACTTGTTTTGGCAACACAACGTGGCGTCTCTCTGTCATCTGAACACTTTTAAAACAGTCTTCGAAGCTATCATGCATCTTAATGAAGTTGCACCGCATACACAATAGAGCGCGCTGATTGGTTTGAACCAAGTCTTTCTCATGAATTAATGCTGCACACTCAGAGACAGCACGATGTACTCGCAGGTACAGACAGCCACTCTCCACGCTGGATTAAACAAGTATCTAAACGCCGTGACGCAGCTTCAAAAATTAGTTTCAAAACGCAAGAACGAATTTGCTCAAAATAACGCAAAAAAACAAACAATTTTCACTTCTTAGTGAAATATATGTGTCCTAACAGTGTTTATAGCAGCGTGGGACACATATATGACTGTCAACATCTCAAAACATGTGTTATGGTGTTTCGTGACCCTTTAAATAGACTATCCACCAAGTCACTAAACTTTATGTGTTAAATGACAGAAATATAATTACCAACAGAAAATGTCAATAGAGAAAAAGTATCACGTTTCCTAATGAAAATACACTTCAGGCACCCTATTTATGCCAATCTGCATTAGACAGTTTAAAAGGTGCCTGTGATCAGCAAGCAAACAGACGGTTTAAAAAAAAGAACATACACGCATGACAGACACCAAAGCGCTGTCAGGATGAAACTACAAATCCACTGCTAAAAATAGGAGCATGTGTGTTTAAAAAGACTGAGGCTTTGCCCAGCATCTTGAGTCATTTCATGAAAATAATTTGTTCTGTTCAGAATTACATGGTGTCTAGCTCATGCAAGACTCTCAAGTTGCAATACGAGACCCAACATAGTTATAGATAAACACACTGAACATGAGACACCTACAAAATATCCAGACTAATGAATAATGCTGATAGTGATTATTTGAGAAGAAACCAAAACTAAAATTCATCACCAACGTAATTTCCCCATGTCAGTTATTTTGTTTTGTATGTTGTAATTCTGTTAATACTTCTCCTTTAAAAGCATATTACAGCATGCAGACAAACTGGGCACTTGAGATTTTCCCTGACATCAGTGAGTAGAGGTGTGAACCTACACTGGTCCCACGGTTCGGTTACGATTATCATGCCATCGATTCGGTTCAATTCGATATCTCGGTGCATCACGGTGCATTGACGATTCTTTCCATACACAGTTTTATATTTTCTTCACAATCACAGCAATTCTTGTATTAAAATGTATAAATATATTTATATACTATTTGTAAAACAATTTTGTCCTTTAATACCAACAGTCAGAATAAAGGTAAAGTTGGTTTTATATTCACACATTCGTTCATTTAGAAGTCTCTATATTGTTTATCATGTTACTTTGAATATTCGATTGGAATTAGCATACAAGTAACAAACAACATTAACACTATCTTATTGACTGTGAACAGTGTTGTACTTTGATAGTCATTGGCTGCTAATATGATTTCCCTATTTAGAATTTGCAAATAATACTTTTCTGAAATTATATTATTAAGGAGAATGTCTGAATATCCCAATATAAAACCAACTTTACCTCTATCTTCAGATATATAAACTGTACCTTTAAGCAACACGAGCATCTATAGCAAATAAACAAATATAAATATCCCGCTCGCTTTCTGAGCCTTGTCTACCAACTACCAAGTTCTTTCTTACACCCCTTTGATTGGTCACGCGCTCAACAGAAAGGGCTGCGATTGGCTCTTACACGCTGGTGCTCTTCACAGATGCACTCATGGGCCACAGTGAGAGAGAGAGAGAGAAATGGAGTTTACTTTAATTCTCTTAATCGCCATGAAATAGGGTCTTTTGCTGTAAGTGTCAGTGAAACAGTGTTCAGCAAACACACACGCAGAGAAATTGTGCACAGTTTCAGAGTTTTTACGTAGTTAGAGCGTTGTTCTCGCGCTCAACTCCCTCGCCATAGTAAGCTACAGCGACATAGCGCATGTGAGATAAATGACGTCAGTATATAATAACCGGTTATGATTATTACTGAACCGATAACGAATTGTCCGCGTCTGCATCGCGGTGCACCGAAGAAACGATTAATTTTGACACCCCTATCAGTGAGTGCATTGTTCATATGCAAAATTGAGGTAGTGTTCAATTAATCAAGGTTTTGATTTTAGGTCATATAGTCCAGCCCTACTAACCCAAACTACACTACTACAGTAAACACATTTACTACAGTACTACACATTACTACAATAAATATAGTGATATATAGGAATATTTATACAATACACATTAATATAGGAAAACTGTGCACCGCTTTAATGTTCTTTATCTCAGTATAGCAAAGGATCTTGACAATATTCTGCACTTTAAAACTAAGTTTAGGGCAAGGCTCATTGGAAATGTGCATCTCAGCTTCCACTTTTGTGAAACACAAAATACATAGCTCTGCGTACATTTTGTTGCACGTTTCATGTGACAAATCCACTAGAAGGCGATGTTTACATTGTACTAAGTAACGTATTTCAGATTTGCAACAGTGTTTCTCAAGCACGTTCCTGGAGGACCACCAGCTCTGCACATTTTCCATGTCTCTTTAACCAAACACACCTGATTCTGATCATCAGCAGAGCCTGAAAGGCCTGTAATGGGTGTGACAGGCAAAGGAGACATCCAAAACATGCAGTGCTGGTGGTCCTCCAGAACGTGGTTGAGAAACACTGACTTAAGCAGAGTTCAAACTGCATGATTTTAGCCCTGATTTTGACTCGGCATCAGGTTTTGGGAAATCGCCGACAAATGCCTGAAATCACAGGCAAATCGGTGCCAGTTCACATTGAGTTACAATCACACAATGTGAACTGAAGTCGCCATCTGAAGCGATTCAAATCATGCCATGTAAAATGTGTTCTGACTGAAAATAACATCAGCAATTACCTACAGCCAATGTGAGAGCAGCATCCACTACTGTGGGTACCTGCAGGCCAGCGGGAGGTTGGGGGAGAAGTTAAAAGGGCTTCTTTTTAGTTTATTTGGACACAAGAAATGGAGTTTCTATTGCTTCTTCTACGTGACCTTGCGTTGTTTCCATGTCACTTCCCGCATGTTTTTTTAGTTGTGAAACGCAGTTTGGACAAAGTTGTTGGCGATTCTTCCTATTTTAAAGTCATTCAGTGTGAAACCTCCTGTCGCTGATCCATCTTGCAGTGTAAACAAAGCAGCGACGAAACGCTACCCCAGATAGTCATGCAGTATGAACACATCTGTAACACGGCTTCATTGAAAATCATGCAGTCTGAAATCGGCATAAGTATATGTTTTGTTGTACGTTTCAGATACACATCCTTTTGTACACATCCACAAGAAAGCAAGGCTGGTCATACAGATAACCAGACCAGCAAACCACTGACCTAAACCCTTCCCTAAAGTCAACCAATGCTGTTTTCAAAGCAAACATAAGAGAAAAGTACACTGTAACAACAGTTTTACCTTGATTTCACATTGCTTTTATCTCATTTATGAAAGCGTGATTCACCGAACTCAAACCCCAGCAATGTAACGTAAATTTAAATATCATTAGTGTGAAAAGAAACAAATGTTGTTGTCATCATACTGCCCCAGAGAGTTTATTTTACTTACAAATTGCATTCAAACATATGTTTAAGCATGTTTTTATTGCATTTCAATGAGCCTGTGTTGGAAGGTTTAATATTAACAATGCAATGCATGCTGCTTAGGGATGCACCGATCCCGATACTTGGATCAGATATAGTGCGATACGGCATATTTTTGCTGGATCAGGTATCGGCCAGCTGGTACTGATCCAAATCCGATCTTCCGTATGCGCCATATTCTGTGTAATTTATAAGTCATCTAAAACCACGAAGGTAGCCTACTATAAGGCACTAGAAAGTTGTCATGTAGGCTACTATATCCCAAATGTTCTGAAGCCATTCTATAGTTTAATGTGAAGCACAGATGAATATTCAAGTGGTTAAATTCATGTTCACTTCAGCGCTTCCCGCCACTGCGCCTGTCAATCATTCTCCATTCATTCACAATTTAAGCTGCATGTCGCGTTCGTTTATGAAAACATGAAAAACTTTCTCCAAGACTATTTGTTCCTGTTAGTTTACATGATCAGTGGAGAAATGCATTTAGTTTTGAATTAAATGGGTTCATTTTGACCTGCAACATGGATTTCATTGCCGTTTCTAAATCATGTTGCGCTGTGTCTGTTAGATCAGCAGATCGCATTCGCAACACTGGAGTAGAGAGGGTTATTACCTGCTCTTCACACACAAAGAAGGCCTACTTTAAAACTTTAAATTAGAAAAGGCTCAATAATACATTGGACAGATCCTCAACGCACTGATTTTTCCCCTTTGTGCTGCTGTTTTAAAAAGTGTCCGCAGATACTGGAGGGCTGCGCGCTGTCTCAGTGATGCATCAAGTGCTTCATTCACATATCTGGCTGCGCAGACGCGATGTGTGCCGCTCCGTAAAATTATTCTCACAATAAGTTTCTGTTCTCTCGTCCTTCTGACTGAGTTTATTCTTCCTAGGGGAATACTTTCAGTGCTGTGAATAGTTTGTAAAGCCTGGCTCATTGTGGTCAAAGTAGTTGATTAAAATAATTAAAGTGAAACTGACCGGCACAATATGGAGTCATTAACAGAAAATGATCTAGCCTAATATAGGCTACTCTGAAAATGTGAATATTTCACTGTCATCTTATTTATATTAATATTTAACAGACCTGCAGTTTAACAGTTTGTGCGCCAAAGCATATAAGCGGACCTTGTTTTGAACTTCACCTCAAATATTCTTGTATATTTTGTAAATAAATGACAACGAAAATAAATTTAAATAACCAACAAATTACACCAAACAAAACTCGTTTCAAAAAGAGAATTTTTCAGACAAAAAATGCTTTCAGTTTCTCACTCGCGGTGAGTTTAGGCGAGGAAATGTTTATTAAGTAAAACTGTCCTCAGACAGTTTAGTCTGCTTAAAACCTGCAGGAAAATATCAGGCTTTGCTAAAAGGCTGGTTATTTTACCAACGATTAGGGTCAATATTGGTAGCCTATTACAGATTTCAAAGAAAAATCTTAACATTAAAAAAGGAAACATAAGCTGCACACAACAGATCATATCAATGACGTATCGAATGCTCAACTAATGTAGCCTAGTTTACAGCAAGCATCATGTTTTTAGTTAGATTGTGCTGTCTGTCATGTACAGTAGGCTTATAGGTCTGTTTTTTTTTACTAAAGAAGATATATTATTTGAGTTTAATCACCAGAACTATAGAAATGGTATTATGCTTAGAGAAAAAAAAAAAAAAAAAAAAAAAACAGCACAGTATCGGGATCTGTATCAGTCGATACTCATAATTTTGGTATCGAGATCGGATCCAAAAAAATGGTATCGGTGCATTGCAGTCTGATGCATTGTGGATTGCAACTATTGTATGCACAAATCTGAGCTTGCATATGTTAATGCAACCGAGATCACATGCACCTAATGCCAAAAAAACACTTGCTTTTACTGTTAAGAGGGCTTATGCATTTCATTCAAAATCTGTAACTGGATTGAAAGCAAAATGAGTCAATACGTTTTTGATAAATGGCATGCACAAACACCGCAGAGCTGATATCTAGCTCACTCATATCTTTCATTTTGATTTTAGCTATGATATGCATTTAGCACACACTGTGAGAGACCTTTGAGAGACTATTCTTACGTTCATTTTCCTTCGGCTTTGTCCCTTATATATCAGGGGTCGCCACAACAGAATAAACTATTCCAGCATATGTGTTACACAGCGGATGCCCTTCCAGCTGCAACGCAGTACTGGGAAACACCCATACACTCCTGCATTCACACAGGCACTCATATCCTATGGCCAATTTGCTTACTATTCTAACATATAACAGTGTCATTTGGTTGAAATACAACACTAAGTACACGTTAGCCAGTTTGCTGCTTCTCAGCCACGTGCAGCATAGGAAACCATGACAAAATGCACACCTGGAATTGATTTTCACTGTTTTTTTATATTTAGGAGTAGATTTCTGCAATCATGTGCTGTCTATTAAAGTCAAACATCAAAACATGTGATTAGCTCTAGCATGTTATATTAGTTCTGTGCACTACATCGTATACTGTTTAATACATTTTTTTTATCAAAATAATACATTTTACCATGATTTACAGAACACATACTAAAATGTAATTCAGTGTAAGAACATTTACAGCTTATAAACCCAAATATCTAGTTAGGCATATTCAGAAAACTATTCATTTGATGACATGTTAAAATACTCTATTTAATACTGCAGCCCCAAAATAAAAAGTGTTATTTTAAATATATAATCTTTGCAACCTCTAAGCTTCAACCAGTGTTGCCAGATTGGGCGGTTTTTAATCCGATTGTGTTGGTAAAAAATGACATGGGCGGGTAGTGTATATTTGGGCGGTTTGGTAAAGGCATGCCCGCCTGCCCGCGATTTCCCCCCCTTTTTCATGAAAATTGGGACCGTCCAATCCCCCCTCCACTTCTCGCAAAATTTGGGATCGTCCAACCCCCCTCTCCCCCCACTAGCTACATCTGGCAACACACTGGCTTCAACCCGTTTGTCTGCAAGAAGTTATTCGTCATTCAAAATATAATAAACTACTTTTTTAAATAATAAAAATAAAACTTTAATAAAAACTTTAGTAAAACTTTGCTTTTATACATTTGAATAAGTTATAATAAGAACGTAGTTTAGTTTTTATATAATTATGGCCTCATATCTTGTCATAACCCAATGTTGGGTTAAATACGGACAAACAAAATGTTGGGTTGACCTTTTTAAAATGTTATTTTTTCAAGCCAATGGTTGGGTTTGTCCACATTTAACCCAATATTTGTTTTTTATTATGACACATTTGACTCATATTGATATAATTGTGACATAATTGTGTTATGCTGAATGACGTTTCACCCATAATTTCACCATAATTTCTTTGGCACAAAATTTATTTGAAACGAACTGAAATCTTGATTTTTTTAAAAATAATCTTTCTGCTTATATAAAACAAATTGATATTAAAATAGGAGGTCAGCTAACTACTCTTTTCAAACTAATCTGTACACTCTAAAAAGATGCCTGGTTGTAATAAACCAATGTTGGGTCAAATATGAATGGACAAACCCAACGTTCAACCCAACCGTTTAACCCAGATTAAAATGCTTTTAAAACTGTTAAATGCTAGAACACAACTTGTTTAAAAATACGCCAAAGCAGTTCTGTTACTGAGCAATTCCATGCAAATGTCAAACTGGCCATGAAAAAATAAGTTCACCAAAATAGTGATACCCTTTCTAAGTTGTTTGTGTATGCTTGTATTTCACAGTACTGTATATATTCTCAAAAATGTCTCTTTCGATGTTTAAAAAATATATATATTATATTTGATCTTTTTCATATTTAAAGTGCCGCAAGTACCAATGTCACACAGGTCACACCCATCACAGAGAGACACCCACCCGAACAAAGTTTTTATTCCTAAATTGGAGCATTTCAAAGTCCCGTCAATCAGCTGGTTTGTCTATAAGCAGACATACGAGCGATCCACTGATGAATCACGGCTTTAAAACGCTGCAGTGTCCCTGTATCTGTGGTTACACTCAGTAAACAGTTCGGTGAACTGATGACCTTTACAGCCAATCACAGTCATTTCTGTTGAGCATGTGAACACAATGGCAAATCAGCGCTGTTTATGAACGTGCTTAACAGTGATTATGACAACCATTTATTATGTTTTTTCTTTCATAGCAAACACAGAGTGTTGTGCATGAAAATAAATGTTTACTGGGTCAGTATAACTACTCCAGCCTATTATAATGTTGAATATAATGCAAGAGAGAATCTGATAATGATGAATGTTTCATTTTACCAGTGAAATAAAATGGTCTAATAATGTTGTCAATGACAAGCATATATCTCAAACATAATAGTTTAGAATTATGAATAGTTGCATTCTGATGTCATTGCTTTACTGTGCATTAATGACCTTGGGCCTGTTTCATAAAGGAGGTTAAGTGAAAACTTAGAGTATTTTAACCCTGAAATGAGAGAAACTCTGGGTTTTCCGTTTCAAATGGCAGGTTTGTCAAACTCGAGAAAGCAGGGTAAGTCAAGCCTGTTTCTGAAAGAGAGGTAACTTTAACTCAGAGTCAGCTAACGGGGTAACTCTGTTAACCTAACCTGATCAGGAGCAGGTTTTATTCTCTAAACTCGGAGTTTCTGTCGGTCTCCTTCCCTGTTTTAAAGACAAAGCGGTATTTCTCGCCTTAGCCTTAGGTTTCCACCCACCTACTTTAATGCTCATTTTGGATATGCACATAAAAACGATTAATGGAAACGTCAAGATGCACATAACTTTTGAAAATACGCATAAAAAACAGATAACTGATAAGGAGAAACTTTTATTCGATAAGAAAAAATGCGGACAAACTACGATGGAAACACATTTACTGAACAAATTCCAGTATGTGTATTAAAAAAAGGTTTGTTATAAGAGATGATGATGATGAAAATATGTGTGAATGGACAAACCAGCAGGCTGAGCACACTGTAGAACATCTGAAATGTTGTTTTGGTCATTCTAAAACGCCTAAACCGTTTCAGTATTAATGTATATTATTAATTACCTCCAGAGCATCTGGAGCGCGTCAAGAGCGTCTGTTCTCCGCGTCTCATGACTTCAAACGCCCCCACGTGGTCATTGTCTGTCAACATTGTCTTCTGAGGCGCAAGTACATTTATTAAATAAAGAAAAGATTGACGCAGCTTCTTCTACCGCAGTAAATTCGGTTTTTACTGTTGATATTTGGCGCCAGTTAATCAGGAAGTGACGATTTTGTTCTCTTTGACTCGTTGGATGGAAACGCTGCTTTATTCACACATCTTTTATGCGTTATTCCAGTTTTGCACAGAAATTTAATTTATATTTTTGGATGGAAACAAAGCTATTGCCTACATTTCAGTCACACAAACAAAGTCACGTACGAGAATGGCTTGTCCTTTTTTTTAAATAATAATTAGCTTAAATTCACTGACCTTCGACATGTACTGTAACTAGATTAATGGGATTATCACTCGTTCTAAAAACTATTTTGTAGTTCTGCTTACATTCTAAATGTCATATCAACCTCTACCACTTGATCAATAATAGAGGTAGACACACAAGTGCACTTTTAAATCTATTAAAACTGATCAACATGTATAAAGTGGGAACGTGTGTAAAAGTTTATAAACGTCACATATTACATTACCTACTTTATTATACTTAAATATTTAAATGTAAAATTACGCATTAACTTGGGCAGCTATGTTTTCCCACGCTAACTGTCTCTGTCTCACTGATGCAGTGGTGTTGCTTTTTTGAATATATGCTCATATTTGCTATAACTCTGCATGAGCACATCAAGTTCAGCAGGAGAAAGTAATGCTGATCTCTTTTTTTCAGATGTTGTCATGGTCACTCGTAATATCTGCGCTCCATTGATCATGCCTTTTTATAGTTGCGGTGTGCGCGCTTAACTCTGAGTTGGCCTACTCCAAGTTGATTGAGCCAACTCAGATCAGCTATTCTGAAACCGAAAACTCTGAGTTTTTAATCTCTCAAGTTTAAACTCCGAGTTGGTTGAACCTCCTTACTAAAAAAGGCCCCAGGCCAATTTAAAGTCTAGTCAAGTCCACCATTCCAAGTCTATACAAAATTTAGCATTTTAAGCAACAGTAGACCTACAACATAGGCCTAATATTATTATTGTTGTTTTACTATATATTTGAGAATAACAATAATAATAACCCACTCATATTGACCTTTATTTTACAACTACAGAATCATGAGAACATCATGATCTTGACTTTAAGCAAAAAAAAAAATTGTGATTCTCATTTCAGCCAGAATCGTGCAGCCCTAGTGAACAGATGTTTACATATACTGTTAACATGTATTACCAGCAAGGAAATTTTCACAGTATGTCTGATAATATTTTTTCTTCTGGAGAAAGTCTTATTTGTTTTATTTCGGCTTGTTTTAAAGTAGTTTTTAATTTTTTAAAACCCATTTTCAGGTCAATATTATTAGCCCTACTTTTTTTTCTGATAGTCTACAGAGCAAACCATCATTATACAATAATTTGCCTAATTACCCTAACCTGCCTAGTTAACCTAATTAACCTAGTTAAGCCTTTAAATGTCACTTTAAGCTGTATAGAAGTGTCTTGAATAATATCTAGTCAAATATTATTTACTGTCATCATGGCAAAGATAAAATAAATCAGTTATTAGAGATGAGTTATTAAAACTATTATGATTAGAAATGTGCTGAAAAAAAAAATCTTCTCTCAGTTAAACAGAAATTGGGGAAAAAAATAAACAGGGGGGCTAATAATTCTGACTTCAACTGTATATAGCCTATATTTGTCAGGTCCAAGCAACATTTCCAGGTTTTGATAAGCTATATACATTAATACTTTACAAGTACAGCAGTTTTCTTTTTACTTTTTAAGAACAGTGCCATTTTAATGAACTTTTAAAAGCACATTTTAATTTAAACTGTGAAGTTTTGTTTTTTGTCTGCAAGTACAGTTAATGTTCAAACTATTTATAATGTTTAAAGTGGCTGACAATAATACATATTCTTAATAATAGGAATTAATCCGCCTCGTTTTTGAACTGTGCATTGCTGTAGCTGCTTAATTAGGCCTACTACACTACTGTATTTCAACATTGGTCATTATGGTGGTAAATGAGAGACCATTTTCTTCTGAGGTGGTACTTGGTGAAAAAAGTTTGAGAACAACTGGTCTACACAATCTCTGTGAATTTATGTTTACATGTTTCATACTGCAAATGTCACATGCATAACGCTGGAATTGCTGTACTTGGATTTTTGGCACTACAACAATAAGAAAGTCCTGGTTAATTTCTGATCCTGGTCCCACATTATAAAAATTGTGTATAAATAGCCTATATTTGTCAGATCCAAGCAACATTTCCAGGTTTTGATTAATAAGCTACTATACATTAATACTTTACAAGTACAGCAGTTTTCTTTTTACTTTAATTAACAGTGCCAATTTTAATTAACTTTTTAAAGCACATTTTAATTTAAACGCTGAAGTTTTTTTTTTTTTTTGTTTTTTAGTCTGCAAGTACAGTTAATGTTCAAACTATTTATAATGTTTAAAGTGGCTGACACATTCTTAATAATAGGAATTCTACACAATCTCTGTGAATTTATGTTTACATATTTTATACAGCAAATGTCACATGCATAACGCTGGAATTGCTGTACTGTGATTTTTGGCACTACAACAATAAGAAAGTCCTGGTTAATTTCTGATCCCGGTCCCACATTATAAAAAATTGTGAAGTTACAGTTGAAGTCAGAATTATTAGCCCTCCTTTTAATTTTTTTTTTCTTTTTTAAATATTTCCCAAATGATGTGTAACAGAGCAAACACATTTTCACAGTATGTCTGATAATATTTTTTCTTCTGGAGAAAGTCTTGTTAGTTTTATTTTGGCTAGAATAAAAGCAGTTAAATTTTTTTAAAACCCATTTTAAGGTCAACATTATTAGCCCCTTTAAGCTATATTTTCTTTTTGATAGAACAAACCATCCTTATAAAATAACTTGCCTAATTACCCTAACCTGCCTAGTTAACCTAATTAACCTAGTTAAGCCTTTAAATGTCACTTTAAGCTGTATAGAAGTGTCTTGAAAAATATCTAGTAAAATATTATTTACTGTCATCATGGCAAAAATAAAATAAATCAGTTATTAGAAATGAGTTATTAAAACTATTATGTTTAGAAAAATGTTGAAGAAACCTTCTCTCCGTTAAACAGAAATTGGGGGAAAAAAATAAACAGGGGGCTAATAATTCAGGGGGGCTAATAATTCTGACTTCAACTGTATATAGCCTATATTTGTCAGGTCCAAGCAACATTTCCAGGTTTTGATGAATAAGCTACTATACATTAATACTTTACAAGTACAGCAGTTTTCTTCTTACTTTAATTAACAGTGCCGATTTTAATTAACTTTTTAAAGCACATTTTAGTTTAAACTGAAGTTTTTTTTGTTTTGTTTTTTGTCTGTAAGAGAAGTACAGTTAATGTTCAAACTATTTATAATGTTTAAAGTGGCTGACATACATATTCTTAATAATAGGAATTAATCTGCCTCGTTTTTGAACTGTGCAGTGCTGTAGCTGCTTAATTATGCCTACTACACTACTGTTTTGCAACACTGTTCATTACAGTGGTACTTAGAGACAATTTGTTTCTAAGGTGGTACTTGGTGAAAAATGTTTGAGAACCACTGGTCTACACAATCTCTGCGAATTTATGTTTACATATTTTATACAGCAATGTCACATGCATAACGCTGGAATTGCTGTACTGTGATTTTTGGCATTACAGCAGTAAGAAAGTCCTGGTTAATTTCTGATCCTAGTCCCACATTAATGTCTAAACAAATGCCTGGTCGTCACAGATGAACGAAAATAACTTTACTAAACAGCGCGTCACTCTCAACCCAGCAGCCTCAAGCCACTAATATTGAGATTAGTTAGATTAGGCAGTGTAGCTCATTTTCTCATCGCCCCAGGCAACAAGTCAACATGTTACAACATCAAAAGCTGTAGATAACGGGATTGACTACCTAACAGTAAGACACTACTAGTTAAATGCCAGCAACAAATAGTTTTATTTCTAATTTTGACACAGAAGTGTATT